>PVIR01000792.1:81505-137529 GCA_004026965.1 Petromus typicus | reverse complement strand
CCCACAAAAGTGGTCTGATGAGCAGAAGAACAGCACATTTACACAAAGGTTATTACGGTTGTCTGGCTGCT
Organism: Petromus typicus; assembly: GCA_004026965.1. Lineage (NCBI taxonomy): Eukaryota > Metazoa > Chordata > Mammalia > Rodentia > Petromuridae > Petromus > Petromus typicus. The sequence goes on along the minus strand of PVIR01000792.1, from coordinate 137,458 downwards.
TCCCTCTGACCAGTGATAATCTGTTTTCCTCCTGAAAACAGGGAAATCCATTCTGGGAGCAAGATGAAGATGGGATGGCTTGTTACCTTCCCAGTTGGTTCATCTGCGTGACTGGTGACCTCTCCTACCAGCTACCCACCAAGAGGAAGGAATGTTGATGAGTCTAGTGCTGGGTAGAGAAACGGAATGCTTGTTGGAAACTCAATTCTCAAAGGTGAGAAATGTTTTCCTGGTGTCCGTGGAACCTCGTGAAGGCCCCTGGCCACCTCCTGAGAGGCCAAAGGAGACCAGTGCGAGTGCTTCCTGGAGGAAGCAGGGCTACAGCTGCGATATGGCTCTCCATGGAAACGCGTTCATATTTAGCCTCGTTACCATGGAGAAGGCAGGCACCATGTCTAACTCAGGACTCTGTGGAGTGCTGGAGTCTGGTTGGGCTCAATAATAATTCAATAACCTTCAGTTTCACTGGGCAGGCCTGGAGCAACTCAGATTCTTGATCTCGCCTATCTCAGCTGTGTAGACTTTAGTCCTGTTATCATCTTGTCCTCCTCTCCTCTCGCCCAAAGTACCAATACAACCTCCCAAGCAAGAAAGAGAGGTGGCCCAGCATAGCGTGGGTTTAGAAATAAGTAAACAATATCTCAGTACAAGAAAGTAGCTTTCACAAATGGACAACTCTATGATAGTTCTAAGTTATCAAAACATGTCACATGCACAGAACAAGGAATTTCTCTGAGGCAGGAGGAGGGGAGGAAAAGGGAAGGACACTGTGCAAACAACTTTGTGGAGAGTGATTGGCAGGCCTTGCTCTTGGCAGGGCACACAGCCGTGCTTCCAAAAGAGCCTGTCTTATGGGAAGTGTGCCCGTTGGAAACCACAAGATGACCCAGAATGCTAGGCAGAAATCTCCTTAGTGTGGAGCTGGGGACATAGTCTGGCCTCAGAGAGCCTAAGGGGGTTTGCCCCAGCTGAAGGGCTTGGTTCTTCATGAGATGAATGCTCCTTCATTGCCCACAAAAAATGTTGTGCCTCCAATACATGATTCATTCACACATATGTGCATTCATTCACTCATCCAACCAAGTCATTTGCCAAATGTCTGCTGCATGATAGCACTTTGCTGAGGTCTACAGTTGAAGTGATGACTGAGAAAGACAAGGTTGCAGCCTTCATGGAGATTTAGACGCTGGTGAAGGCATGTGTCTTTGATCAGACAGCATTGTGCTAGCATGAGAAGGCATCAGAGATTCCAAGAGAGGCAGCAACAGCAGCGGGGCACCTCTTTGTGGCATTTGCATGCAGCCTTGTAAAGACTTGCAGGCCAAAGGCTTCTTCTGCAAGGTTCGGACTGGTCTCTCAGGCCATTGTGGGAAGAGTGAGAAAAGGCTTAAGGGAAGCTGAGGTGGGACCAAAGAAGAACAGAGCAGCAATGGTTAGAGAAGATACCTGTGGGTACCCATCCAACACAAATTCTATAGCAATCCGGCAGAAGTCAAGATATGCTCTGTGCCAACTTCAGGCTTCCTGCAGGGTTAGGATTACCAACTGCGTGACTGTTTGCTCATGATGGCTCCATCTGTCTGCCCTTTCAGAAATGGCAGATTCCCTCTTTCCTTGTCTGCTTCGCTCAACCCCCTCCCAAGGGAGAGAGAATACTTCTGGGTGTCTCCTCTACCTGCTCCTTATTTCATACCTTTCAGCTCAGGTACCAGCTCGCGTTGTTTCCTGGGAAACAACAACTTCTCTTCCTGCCTGGCCCTGATCTAGCACTGCTAACTCCACAGAGCCCTTCTCAGACCCGAGGAGAGGACCTTGCCAGGCTGAGGCATCTCCCACAGGCCCCTGCTTCTCCCACAGATCACAAGACCTGAAGCATAGGTTTTCTTCTGGGAACTCCCCATATACCACCTCATTCAGTTCTCAGAATGCTGCTGCCACAGCTCTAGAATTATGTCCATTTTGTTGAGGGAGAAATCAATTAACTATCTTAAGGGTGCATTGAAGCTGGGAGTAGAGTTCAAGGCTAAACCCAGGCTCAGTTTTCCCCATGGGATCCAGGGAAGAACTATACCTCTCCTCTTGTTTGGGGGCAAAAGCAGTTCCCCTGCCTCCCCTTCTACACAAAGTGCATGTGTCCACAGAGGTCTCCAAGGAAGAGCACTTGAGTATAAGACTTCTTCAAAGTAGAGGCCAGGTCCCTTCCATTCACTGCATTGCATTATTTTTCATTCTTTGTCCTGTATCACGAGTCTCATCCATCCCTTCACTGCTGCAGGTAGAGGGGAACAGCACCTAAGGACTAAAGGCAAAAGAAGCCTCTGGCCAAAAGCTCCCTTCCACATCTTCCAACACAACAGTCCTTGGCCAAAGGGGGAGAGCAACTGGCCACTGGCACAGGCTTGTGAGTTCCTCGTCCCTCACCAGGTACAGCACTGTCCCCAGCTGTAGGCAGTTGAAGGATATGCGACCTCTGCTTCCATTATGCACCCCTCCAGTCCCTGAAAAGTCCTCTCTCTCTTCCTCTCAGCACCCTACCCTTGGATGTTCAAGCTGTCAGCAGACATCCCCCTCCAACTCTGAGTCAGCAGCCAAGGGGGTCTGTGCATCCAGTGTGGATGCTGCGGGCACTGCTGCTGCAGGAGCTGATACAGAAAATCTCAGTCACGCTTGGAGAATAAAAATCAGCTCATGAATTGATGGTTCAAAGGGCAAGTCTCTGTCCCCGAGGATGATCTGAGAAGCCGGCTAATGACTAGATGGAAGGCAGAGGCCCGTCCTCCCTGCTCAGCCATGCTACTGATTAGTATGGGCAGAATGTGGGTGAGGGCTTCTTCAAATCAAGGGGCATCGCAGGAGCCACAGGCTAATGCTCAAGCACAAGGGGCGTAAATCTCATCACAGATGCAGAAAAATTTTGAGGTTTGCAAAGCATTATTATTTTGGAATGGGCTTAAATGCTGTCACCCACCCATTCTTCTTATGACCCTCATCCCTGGACATGGGGGTGGTGTCAGTGAATAATGGCAGTATTGGCAGGCTGGTACTGCAGGTTGTTGGAGATCCTTGATCTCTTGGCACTCAGCCAGTTCCTACAGCCTTGCTCCAGTGTCCCCACATGCCTGCCAGATGGAGACTTCAGTAAAAAGCCTCAGGGCCTAGGGTAGATGTGAGATGGGGAAGGGATGTCTGGGGCAGTGGCTGGGATAGGAGACTTGAGGGGTCACAAAATTATTATCTGAACTTCTCACACAAGTACTGCAAAGATCAAATTATATCAGAGGCTGGCTCTTCTAGGGTCTGGCCTTGGACTGGAGTTCTGGCTGGCCTGTCTTTACTTTGCCAACTCCTGTTCATTTGTCAGATTTTGGGGTTTCAGCCCCAAAGTCACTTCTTCTAAATCTTTCCACACCCTCAAGACCCCAACTCAACCTTGTCTAGCCTGACCATCCCATAAGGGGGCTGCCTATTTGTTTCTCCTGCCATTGTGCCTGGCAGACAGTAGGTTGTGATAGCTTATGTCTAGATGCCCTCCCAAACTTCATGCAGTCCTAGATGGGGCTTTTTCAGCAGTGGCCAGATATAGAGTGTGTGATTGATTCATAGCACAATACTGGGATTAAGTGCGTGTCAGTAAGAAATCAGTCCACCGCTTGGTTTGCCACCGCCCTAATGCCAAGAGTCTAGATAGTATAAAAGGCATAGAAAGAAGCTGGTCAAGTGTCTTGTTGCTTTTCCTACCTTGTGGGCATCACAGACTGTTCTCTGAGATGTCCCTCTGCCATGTGCCATTCTGTCTTGGAGCCAGCCAATTTTGGGCTGAAATTTCAATGAACTGTAGGATAAATGAATCTTTCCCCCTTTAACATTTACGTTTGTCTGTTTGCTTGTTTTTGAGATAGAGTTTCACTTTGTAGTTTAGGCTGGCCTTAAACTCACTATGTAGCCTGAGCTGGCCTTGAACTCACTGTGATCCTCCTGCCTCAGCCTCCCAAGAGCTGGGATTACAAGTGTATGCCACCACACACAGCCAACCTCTTGTAACTTTGGGTGTAAGGTATTTTGTCTCGGCAAGGAGAAAAAAGTAACTAAGACACAGGTGTTTAGGAAGTCTTTTTTCGGATGAACTGTTGCATAAATGAATACATGAGCCTCCCTGTGCCTGTTACTTACATCTTAATCCTCTAAATGCAAGCCCACTGTTTTTAGACTCATGAAGACTCATGAATTCTGACATGTCAAGATGGGCAGGAGCATTAAAGCTTATGGTGTCTCTAATCTGTTCCTGATTCTTCTGACAGATGAGGAAACTGTGACCCAGGAAGGCTAAAACTCTCTAAAGGCCTTATGACAAAGGTCACCAGGCCCTTGTCACAGAAGAGCAGAGGGTCCGACCCACAGGTACCACAGGAGAACATGGAAGAGACCACCCACCTTCACTGGCCAGTGAGAGACTCTGAGGAGATGGTAGATATGAAAGCACTTTGTGCACAGTGATGAGCCCCGTGGCACTGAGTGCGATGAATTCATCCCGTGTGTCTGGGCTATACCCAGAGAAAATCAAGGCCTCAACGGGTAGCCCAGAGACACAAAATCAAAGCTACTATTTTCCTCAGATGGTGCTAAATGATCCTGGTGGAAAGTCCCGGTGAAGACTGCACCAATTCAAACTGAAGAAAGCTCAGAATGTGCTATGGAGTCCACAGAGGCCCAGAACAGAGTCCCCGAAAGCAGCCCAGCTGAGCCTGCTTTCTAAGCATCACTTTAAGACAGAGGTTTGATTTATTTCTTGAACTGGAAACATGTTCACCATGGAAGTGACTAGAAGGATGGCCATAAAGCCCCCATTCCAAAACTCTAAGCAAACACTCTAGCAGGGGTTCTTCTCAGTGCAGAGGGCAGGTGGAGAGGGGCTTGTCTCATAGCAACTCAAGTCAGAGACCATTGCTGTCTGAAGGCTCTGTGAAGTCCATTACTAGATTATTGGAGTGAGCTCACTGGAGAACCATGCTTAGTGTCAGGAGAAGAGACCTTACTGTTCTGGGCTACCTTGGGCAGATTCTGCCCCTAGGCCAGGACACTGACAAGGGCTTCAGAGTCTCTTCCTCAAGCCTCTGTTCTAACACAAGTGTTCTTCCATTGCATGGCTGGACTCCCTCCATCTCCAGTCCACTGAGGATGTGACCTGCTCTCCTCTGCCACTGAAATAAATGTCATCTATCAAAACAAGTTTCTTAAACTGGGCGTGGTGGCATATGCCTGTAATGCCAGTACTCTGGAAGGCTGAGGCAGGAGGATTACAAATTAAAACCCAACCCAGGCAATGTAGACATTTTGTAAGACCCCAGTACTCAAGAAGCTGAGGCAGGAGGATTGTTGTAAGTTCAAGGCCAGCCTGGGCTACATAGTGAGTTCAAAGCCCAACCTGGACTACAGAGAAAGAGCCTGTCTCAAAACAAACAAACAAACAAACAACCAAATAGAAAAACCCCAAAACCCAAAAACCTCAATGCCTAGTTATCACTCCTAAGACTCATTTAATTACTCCTGGGTGCAACAGTCAGACTGGAAACACCACTCAAAAGTCCTGAGAACAAAGAAGCTGATGGTCCAGATTTCTTACGAACTGATTTTGCTTCTTACTGCACAGAAAAGACTGATATGATTAAGATTCTGAACTCCTCAACTCCCTCCCTGTCCCTCAGTGTCTCCCTATGTTTCTATCCTTAGGATGAACTGAGATGTTTTTTCCATCCTGCAAAGGTGATTTCCCAGATACTTCTGCTAAGAGTCCTGTCCCCTGCCCTCCATATTCTCTGTTGAGTCTACTTTCAATAGAGTACTTAAACCATATCCTGAACGCCTGACCCATTTTTGTATTAAAATTGCCAGCCATTCACTATGAGTCCAATGAGGAAAGCATGATTGCTGTTCTTTAATACAATAAGATTTTGCATTCAAAACCTAGGATGCACTATGTAAGAAGTAATTCCAACTGGGTAAAAATGTATTCTCTCTCCCTAAAGGATATAATAATTGTCAATTACTTGCCCCAGTGATTAAATTTTCTGAGCTTTAAACATCAGCACAGGACCTTCTTAACCAAAGCTATGAACATAATTACCACATGAATGTATTCCCAAATTAGTTAAAATAGAATGAATACACAAAATAGTCACCTACCTTGTGGTTGACTGACTTTCACATCTAGAGATCTACACAGCCTCCAAATGCAACATGGCTATCCAAATTAGTTCTGGAAATGAGTTCCCCAATATATTACTTAATTTATTAAAACAGTGGTGGCCACACAGATTTCAACTGTAACAATGTACAGTAGCTACAGGAACAGCCTGTCAGAGAGAACCGAGTGCAAACATTAGGTCTGATGTGTCACTGGGGAAGAATGGGGCAGGTGGGGCCCAGCATCATCAAATGGCTGCTGATATCAGGAGCTTCAAGATCTTCCCAGGGAGAAAAGCTATGGTCATGCTTTTGGATACTACAAAATTAACTTGTCTCTATTTTACTATCATATCCTTATTTTTCTACTTTTATGTTGTAGGTAATAAACATAAAAAGACACATGTAACTGTGTGTGCGCTTGTGTGTATGTGTACTGAGAGGACCGTAGGGTCTTTTCTGACAGGAGTGTAAAAATAAAAGCATGACTTACTCAGCAGGACAGATGTTCTCAGGTCCCAGCGGGATTTCGAGGGTCCCCTGCCTGAACAAGTCTTAGGGCTACTGGCCTAGGCCCTGCTGCTATTCTGCAGAGCAGGAAGCTGAGGCTCAGAGGTCAAGCCACTTGTTCAGATTCACAGCACAGAATATACTGACTCTAATCATGTGTTCCTTCCTCAGATGCACATTACCTGGACCTCTGCCTTCATTTCAAATGTCAGAGCACCCTGAAGACCACTTGGCTCTGACACACTGACCTCAAAGTCAGTCAGCTAGTATTAGGACACTGTCACCTGATACCAGAGCACCAGGACCTACTACCAAAGAAAAGAGAGTATTTTGGTTCAGTAATCTAAATGTCAAAAAGCACTTGATGGACAGCCTCTGTGCTCAACAATGGATAAATGCATGAAGAAAATGTGGTAAGTATACACAAAGCAATATTACTAAACTGGAAAGAATAAATGGAATCATGTGTGATGGCTAATCCTGACTATCAATTTAAATGGCTGGAGAGATTCCTTGGAGATCAGCAGAACACACTTGTGGGTGTGCCTGAGTAGTTCTTGGAGGTGTGACTTTGGGACTGTATCTGGTTCTTGGTCCCTGCTCTGATTCATTCCCAGCACCATGATGTTGGCAGTTTTTCTCTGCCATGCCCTTCCACCATATTTCTGTCTTCGAACCAGCTAACCATGGACTAAAACCTCTGAAGGAGCCAAAGCAAAATTTTGCTCCTTGAAATTGTGTATGTCAGGTATTTTTGTTCCAGCAACAGATAACTGACCGATTCACCATTATAAGCAAAATAAGGCACTTAGACAGTAACTATCATATGTTTTCTCTCATATGTGAAATCTAAAAAGGAAAATAATGACATGAAAGCAGAAGGGAGACTCTTAGAGAAGAGGGATGAACTGGAAGGGAGAAAGAAGGAACAGACATGGGGGAATAGAAGAGTAGAAATAATCAAAGTAAGCAATATGCAAGCATCTGTTTTTCTGTACAAGTATCTATTTTTCTATACACTTACTTTGCACAAATGAAAAGGTCTGATATGCTTGGTAAATAAAATATATTTCCCTTAGGTCAGGGATGCTTAATAGATAATTGCTGAAATAGAAGTCAAAGATTCAAGACACATATTAACTTTCCATGACTGTAGGAAAGTCATTTGATACCCCTGAGGCCCAAGTTCCTCTTCTGTAAATGGACTATGCCTTACTCCTGCTCAAGTCTTCCCACGAGCAAGTGGAGTCAAATCCAGCCTTCCCCAAGTTGTCTAAGGAGGAACTGCTCTGGGCCCAGGAGGGTGAGCAGGTGTGGAAAGCCAAGCAGAGTTAGAAGGAGGAAGCCAAGAGCTCACGGGCCCAATTTTCCAAGGTTTTCTGGGTTCTACCCGAGCTCGAGAGAAATCTAAGAGACAAGCTGGACAGAACACTCTGCTGACTTACTCTCTCTGGTAGATAAATGTCAGATCATATCGTTGCATTTGTGATCTCATTTCCTACTCCTAACTACTTCTACCCTGGTTAGAAAAAAGCTATGATAGTCCTTGGGATCACAGAGGCCTGACTGTGGAGATGGAGTCAGAACTAGATTCATGTCCATTCATTTATTCACTCAAAAATACTGTAGGTACCTACTGTGTGCCAGGCAAGAACTTCCTACCCCTCCACCCTGGTACTACTTTCTCTGACAGTATGATGCCTTATCTCTTAGCTTGGATCTCAAGATATTAACCAAATCCATATTATTCCAGGGTTCTCTGCTTTTATAAGGACTCTTTGAAGGTCCATACTTCCTTTAGAAGTAGAGAAGTATATTGGTTGCATTTTTTTTGTTGCTGGGCTAAAATACTTAAAATGATTTAAAGGAGGAGAGTTTATTTTGGCTTACAGTTTGGGAGGATTTAGTCCAACTGGCTCCACGGCAGAAGGGCCTGGTGTGGCAAGCTTGCTCATTCCATGGACGACCGGAAGCAAGAACAGGGAAGAGTGCCAGCAATAAATATGCCCTCTAAAGACATGCTCTGAGTGACCCATCTCCTACAACTGCTCCCTAGCTCCTAACAGAACATTTAGCTGTGAACATCAGTAGATTGATCCACAGATGAGTTCCTGATCCAATCACTTCTCCAAGTGTTTCTTACTCCAGTCAAGTTGAAAATAAAGCTTAACTGTCATAAGGAGTATCTATCTAAAGGGAAAATGTCAGTCCCTAGATAGCTGTAGGTGACCATCTGACTGCAAGCCCCTTTCTAAGATAGAGAAAAAGCAATGTTTATTTTCCACAGGAGGCTGCTTCTAATGCTAAAAGGAAAGAAATGTCTTCCTTGAGCCTTGGCGAGGCTCAGAAAGGTGAGAGGCATACTTCAGCATCAGGAGCAATTAAGAAGCACTGTTGATGATGACAAGGGTGTTCCCTGGACAGTGGACTGTGTGAATCAGCAAGCACCTGTCCCTCATATGGGCAAGGCCCCATAGCTTTCCAGTTGACACTGAGACCCCAAGTACCCTCCTGTGTTGGAGCCAGAGGAGTGACACCCTACAGGTCACACGTAAGGCTCTGGGTCAGAGATGATCATCTTAAAGAATGAGGGTTGGGGGAAATTTTCTGGCAACAAAGAAGCTTCTTAAACTTGGAACAAAGAGGGGGGGAAAACCTGCCTCTGGAAGAGAAAATGCTTCTAATTAGGTTGAGATACAAAGGTTAAATTTTTGTTCTGGGAAAAAGACTGTTTATAATCCTGTGTCATTAGCAGGACATTTTCCAGAGACCAGTGTGCCAGAAATAAACCCTCTGAGGGGTCACTGAGAGGAAGGGGTACAGAATTCTAAAGTACAGGGATTGGAGTTCAGATTTTCCACTGCTCCCAAGGCTGGCAGCCCCTCACCAAGCCTTGATATAAAGTCAGTGTCTACTCACTGTGGACTACAGGTCCCTGTGAACGTGAATAGGAAGTCTTGAACTCTGACAGAGTTAGCTTAAATTTCAGTGCTCCCTAACTTCACCAGTTGTGGCACTTTGGGCAAGTTAGTTTGAAGACTCAGTTTCCCTCAGTCTAAGATGAGGATTTTAAAAATCTCTGTCACATTGGGTGGTTATAATGATTAAGGAATATAACCCAAAGTACTTGAGAGAGTGCCTAGCACATGGAAAATGTGCACTAAATCAAAGCTGTTGTTATTTTCTTTGTCGTCATCATAACTGGCTCCAAAATCCCTGTTACTGTCATGTTACTGTACTGACATCTGTTGCCATGGTCTTCATCTTCATCATCTTCATCACCATCATCATTGTTACTATCATTCTTGTGGTTACCTCACATCACTGGCTTCCTCACCAAGCCCACTGGCCATATTTCCTTTGGCCATGTCGAGTAACCTAACAGATACTCCCCTGGCATCTGAACAAGTTCACACATTATAATCCTGTTTGTTCAAATATTCATGTAAAAGCCCCCTGCTAAGAACTGTAAAGGCATTTACCATAGAATTAGTGACACATCTGATGGCGTACTCTCCAGGCAGCCCCCAAACTCACTAATTCCCTAACATAATTGAAATATGCGATGAAAACACAGGACAATGCTGTCATAAGTAAGAATCTAAAGATGGTAGGAAAACAGTGATATAAATATAAAAACTGGGTTTCTCATTGAGAATGGAGGGTTTGAGAGAAAGAAGAGCACCCCCAGCCCTGTGCACCTTGCATATGGACTCCTAAGCAATTTCAAGGCTCTGAAGTTACTGCTTTTTGATCATGTACAGTTGAATTTCACATCTAGGTAGCTCTCCTCTCCTACTTATCAGTGGTGAATAGAGTCATTTTCTCACAAGAACAAGGGAAAAGTAGAAGAGGACAGAAAGGATAAGCATAAGAGGGAAAGAGAAAGCAAGGAGATTTTCTGAGGTAAGTAGGCAGAAGTGGAAGGAAAAAAGCTTAAAATATATATATATATATTATATGTATATATATATTTTATATGTATATATATATATATTATATGTATATATATATTTTATATGTATATATATATATGTGTATGTATGTATGTCCAAATGAGAGGGTACTCAACCAGGAAAGGGGTAAATTACAGAGAAACTAAGGAGCGCTGTGAGAAAAACCTGTTAAGAGAGTTCTTCAATTGGCCATAAATTTTTCAGTTGACACATTGGTACGGTCAGGCTGCAATAGCTCAGTTGCTGCAAGGTGTGGCAGAAGAGGAAGCGGAGAGATCAGAGCTTCTTATCACAGTGAGAACATGCTAAAAAATAGAACACTATTTTCAAGAAAAGGTCCTGGAGATACATACAAACAGTGGTCTACATTTTGACCAAATTTTTCCTATTCTTTAAAAAATCACAAAACACATTTCCTTGTGACTTGGCTGTGCTGTCAGTCCTAGAAAAAAAATAAGGCAACCACAAATGCTGGCAGGGCTGTTGAAAAAAGGAACCTTCTACCTTGTTGGTGGGAATGCAAACTAGTCAACTATTATGGAAATCCCTCAGAAAACCAAAAATTAAAATTCTATTGGATGCATCTATTCTCCTGCTAGGCATTTTTCTGAAAGAGTTAAACACATCATGTTACAGTGATACATGCACATCCATATTTAAAGCAGCACAATTCATAATAGCTAAGTCTTGGAAGTAGGCTATAGGTCTGTTAACAGATAAACAGATAAATAGAAGGTGGTATTCACACACAACGGAGTATTAGTCTGCCACAAAGAGGGACCAGATCATTTGTTGCAAAATGGATGCATCCTGAGACCACAATGTTACATGAAATAAATCAGACACAAAGACTTCAGTATCACATGGTTTCTCTTATATGACAAACCCAAAACATAAGTAAAGAGCAAAATAAAAGATAGATAATAGGGAATAGGGAGATCTTTTTTGAGTGGGAAGGGGATCAAGAGATAGGGGGAAGGAAGAAGGGGATAAAAAAAGAAATTGAGATGTGTTATGTACATGTGCCGACTACCTGCAAGAAATGTAATCATTAGGCAGTGCCAACATGCCTAATGAAAACTAAACACTGACAAAATATGTAAATGAATGTTCTGCTGCTGTCTGATCTTCATTTTGCCTTTTTGAGACCCTGCTCTTCCTTCCTTGGGCATTCAGAATTGGATTTCTCCCATCAAAATTGGGTTTTCCAGAGAAGTGGATAACTCATTCCCAATAAGGTATCTGACTGATAAGACATATGTATTATGTTTCCTTCATTGGTATAATAAGCATGATCTGATGAGTGATAAAGCCATGTTCCAAGAAGTAAAACTCTTAATTGCGGAGCTGCAGAAACCAATCATGGAGAAGAACCTCCCTGTCTTGATATTTGTGCATAGAGACAAGAACCTACAACTATGATTAGTTGTACTGGCTACATATGTACTGGCTTCATTAAAAAGCACCCGAATGTTTTACATCTAGATGTCCCCTGTAGGTTTCTTGCACTCAAGGATGGGGCTTTTGGAAGATGACTGGCTTATAGCCAAATACGAAGTTGTTAGGTGGGGCTAGCTCAAAGGAGGCAGGTCACTGGGGGCATGGGAAGGGTTTGTCTTCTGTCCTCCTCACTTTACACTCTGCTTCCCTACCACTGTGACATGCGCACATGTGAGCAGGCTTTCCTCTGGCCATGCCTCCAACACTTAGGAGGTGCATATTCAGGCATTTCCTTTGGGGTAAGCAATAAATGTTTGCTGTTTGAGTCCCTGAAGGAATGAGTAGTTGACTCACACCCATGTCTTTTATTACCCCTTTAAGTTTAAGAGTTGAAGCTGTATTAGTCATTTTTTCTCAAGGTTAGGACACAATACCCAACACTCAGAACATAAATGAAAGATTTATTTTGGTTTATGGGTATGGGCCATACTCACCTGGCTCCAAGGCAGGACTGCAAGGCAGAGGTCATGGCCAGAGGAAAACCTGCTCGCATCTGCATGTTTCATGGTGGTAGGGAAGCAGAGATTCTAGCAGCAACCCGAGTTGGTATAGGAGCCTGTTACCAAACTTGCTACCTCCTAAAATTCTGGTTTCTGCCTCACTAGGTCTCCATACAGAATTTACCAGCTGTCAAAGGACAGTCTCTCCAATACAAAATCCTTGTGCAGAACTAAAACCACCTGAGAAGCTAGTGATGAGTGCCAACTATGGTGAACATAGTGAGGCAGGTGAAGAGGGGGAGCCTGTTGGTCCTTGGTGAACCCAATTAGCTAGTTATTTTAGCTTGAGTGCTCCCAAGGAAAGGCCCTCAGGTGAGAATCTGACCAAAAATCATTTATTTGGGAATAAATCCCAGAAGACACTAGCAGAGGGGTGAAACAGTGAGATAGGAAAGGAAGGATGCTAACTTATCAAATAGGTTGCCATTACAGGCAAATAGAGCTCTATTTCACTGAGGAATCCTGGGAGATACTGTTGAACGTTCCTCAGAGCTATGCTGACTGAGAGACTAGGAAGCTGGAGTGATTAGTCACCAACTCCTGTCTGGTCAGTCTGCTTCTGGAGGATATGTATATTCTTTGGCACTTCCAACTAGCTCAGCCTGCGGGTTTAGTGTACTCTTGACACAAAAATCAAAAACAAACCTTCAGAGAGAGCCACAGGTATTTGGAGTAGCAGCCTTTGGTATGTAGAGATAAGTCTGAAGGGTCATGACAAGGCATCAACAGTGTCTGCTACACCAGCCATGCCTTGGATAATTCCAGTATGTGAATACATAAACTGTCACTAACTTAGGCCACCATGGCTGTGCTTCTCCCAGTGGGTGACATGGTCTATGACTCACGTGAAGAAGATGCCTAATTATATGAACAATGTGTACACCACAGGTGAATAAGCTGGCGAGGAATGTGACTCAAGATTTGAAAAAGGACAAGACACATAAGGAGAGCAGAGATGACTATCTTTCCCAAAGCAAATGTTCAAGAGATGGTCAACTTGGCTGGTGTGGTCCTTTGTTAAAATGTAACTGCGGCCCTAGAGAAAGTTCTTTTAATCATACTTGTGCTGGCTAGAATGCAAGATGTTCCCAGGATGAGTCACAGGGAGAATTTCATTTCTAGTGATCTTATGTTCTAACTCAGGGACCAAAAAACAATAAACACTACTTCACTTCATCAACTGCACACTGCCTAAAAATAATAATAATAATAATAACCTCAACCCAAGAAGTATGCAGACACTGCAGGAAAAGACAAGTGGGAAGGGCTGATCTTTTAAACAGGAAGACTTCTTTCTGGAATTCTACTCTGTCAAAAGCATCCCTCTGCCTAGAGACAAGCTTTTTCAATAGCAGAACAACACACTGGGGAGAACCTCAGGGGCTGGTGAATCTTTTGAAGTCTCTAAGAATTCACTATTTTTATCTTAAAGTGAGGATCATGGTTGGAGCTAATACAGCATAAACAATACAAAGTTGGGGTGGGGGAAGGAAAAAGATGGGCTGCATAACATCCAGCTAGTTGGCAATGAAGACTGTAGGTGTTATTTCCTATTTTATTCAAGGGCAGCACTGCTCTGGAATGCATGTATTTACAATGCAGGAACACACACATGTGGTGACCAAATAGGAATGAGGCCACCTGTTTCCCTCTAACAGTCAAGAAAGACCCTCAAATCAGGATCCATGCCAATTCCCGTTTCCTCACCTGCTCTTCTGCTGGTATTTTCCCAGTGAATTGCAATCATGAAAACTTTATTGCTGCAAGTCACACGTGAACTGAACCTCGCCACATTGGCAGGACTTTGGCAGAGAAGATAGCAGTACGAAAGAGGGTTTTGCAGAAGTGCAGGACCAGAGGAAAGGAACAAGAGGATAGGTATATCTGGGACAGACTATCTGTCTGGGCTGCTGGAGCTTAGGGCTAATGAGGGCTTAGGGAAGACACAAAGGCGTTTGAAACATTTAGATGGTTGTCCATCTCTTTTAAGGGTGTTCAGAGTCACCCCTGAGTAGCTGCCTTATCCCCTAAAGGTTTGCTAACTCAGCCAACACAGTTTTGATGTCTTCATAGTACCCAATGAGCTGGAGGCCTCAATTCAATGGGGGGGGGGTGTGGAGGCAATTTAGCAGGGCTTTGCTAGCTCCTTCATTCTCCACCCTCACTGCCTCTCTCTCACACACTTGCAAGGTGATAATAGCAAACCATTTACTGTGCACTGATTTATCATGTGCCAGACACCCTGCTAGGTATTTTATATTCATTTTCTCATCTTGGTTTCTCAGCAACCCCAGCAGGTTGGTACCACTTTGGTGTGACTTGACTTGTTGGATTGTTGCTTCCCATCCCCCTTCCATCCGTACAAACTGAGCTGTCAACCCCCAGGAAATGGCTGTTTTTGACAGGAGGAAGGCATGGAGCTTTCCAGAACATGAATATCATTCACTACAGGAAAGGCAGGCCTTGCAGAGGCGGGGGAAGGGAGGGCAAAAAGTTCCTGTTAAAGTGTAGGGGCACGTGGACAGAAAGGGCAGAAAATGGGTAGAAAATGGGTAGAATCTCCTGGCTCCAATCAGTTCCATGAATTCCTTGGCTTTCTTCTGCATCTTGGACAGGACTGACTGGCTTTGCTTTCTGGGCCAGCCCTGTTTGAGTTGTCTTCTCTACCCTTACCATGGTGCTAGAGATCACTGGACACTGAAGGATGCAGCCTGAACAGGGTCCATTTTTTCTATGTGCTGTGCTTTGGCTAAGCATAGGCCAAAAATCAAATGTTAAGGCCTAGCCTCCTGCTCAGCAACTGTTAAGAGATGTGGTCGAGTGGGAGGTCTGCAGGCTGCCCTTGAAGGACATAATGGGACTCCAAACCTTGTCTTCTTTTTTTCACTTCTTGGCCATGGATGAATAGTTTCACTCTTCCACAGGGCTAACTGTGGACCAAAACCTCCAAAACTGAGAGCCAGATGTACCCTTTTGTCCTTATAAGTTGATTATCTCAGGTATTTGTAATGGTAACAGAAGGCTGACTACCATACAACACCTCTGGACGCACCTGTGTCTCACAGGTATAGGATCATCCCCAACGTTTCCCAGGGTTATCTCATCTATGAGTCACCAAATGGCTGCTGGTAGGGCTCATTTCCCTTTTGTCCTGGACTGCTATCCTCAGCCTTCCTTACACCTAGTTAGGTGTAGTCTTCAGCCTACCTGCTGGGTAACAGCCAATGAACGGAAGTGATGGGTACCAGTTCCACACCTGGCTCTCACAATCCTTCCTTCCATTTAAGATGCTTCAGTCCCTTTCTCCTTGCCTCATCTTGATGTACAAGGACTTTTGGAGTCAACCTGATGATGTTAGTGGAGCATCAGAGGCGAGGCCTGCATGCCTGAATCATGGCTTGGAGGTGGGTCATTTGTCATCATGAGTATCTACATGGGCTATCTGAGTGAGAACTACATTTCTATTTTGTTTAAAATTCCTGCTACACTTTCAGTCTGTTAGTAACAGCAGCCAGAATTACCTTACTTGGCACAGTGCTTCCTGAAAGCCACTCTGTACCCTCTGGGAATGGCCATCCTATTGCTTCTTCCATGCTCCGGGCCCTCTGCCCAGTCCACCGGCTGAAAACTAAAACTACAAACACAGCCCAAGTGCCCTGAGCCCAATTCCACTCGCTACCTTTCCTACCATTCAAGCACCAAGCATACTTGACTACTCTTCCTATTTTGAATCAATTTATTAATGTGGGTTTATGATTATTCTTTGCTTGGTAACTACATAAATATCCACTGGAAGACTCCCTTGCATTGGTACTCACATTGCTGGCAGGGGCAAGAGAGTAGCTGCAGGAAGTGGGAAAGTGGGAGGGAAGTTGGCACCCTTGCTCCCCTGGCCTTGCCCTATAGCTCCTCAGGTGGCCTCACCCATGCTGTAGGTTTGAGTAGGGGACAGTGAAATACCCTGGCACACGTAAGCCCATAGGCCTAAGAAGTGGACATACTTGGCTCCTCATCAAAGGCACTAATAGAGCAATAACACCCCCTTTTCTCCTGGTGACCTTTGCTAGTTTACCGGTTTATAGAAGAGGGAGGCCTGGGATTTCCACCTTTTCCTACACCGGATTCTTTACAGGATAGGTCCTGGTGGATCATCCTTTGGGGGAGTTCACCATCCATGGCTCCAGGGTCCAGGACTACTTTCCCCTGTTGCCCCAGATAACTGCTTTTCTGAGTAAAGATTGCCTATTCAAATACCCTTCCTGTCCACTGACCACTGATGTGCCACTACTAGTAAGCCTGCCTCTGTTTCTTCTCCCAAAATACCAGTGCTTCTAAAGATACTAGGCCCTTGCTACGCTGGAGCAACTAAATTAATCAGAACATTTTCTATCTAGTCAAGGTTCTCATGTGCAAAGGTTTGTCCAAATATCTTCTGTAACCTTCCATATCACCTCAAGAAGTAGGCAGGCATGATCCTTGCTTATATAAACAAGGGGCCTAGATTCAACCCCAGCTCTGCATTAAGTGTCAAAACAGAATTGATCTAGCCTCAATGAAGACTGATCTAATGCTTCCCAGGGCTAAGCCCCTGGAGCCAGAGGACTGCGGTAGCTGCAGTTTTCTTTAAAAGGCACTGAATGGGATGTGTCCTGCCTGTGATTGAGGTAAATCCCTGACCTGGAGAGCCATTGCTCTAGTCAAGGGTCTAGAGGGCACACTGAGGGCATGGCAGCTGCAGTTCCAGGCTGGAAGCCTGGATCCCAAGGCTGCTCCTGGGCTTCCACTTCTCTGCATTCCCATCCATATGCGAGCCTTGGCTAAAGAGATCCCAGAATGTTCGAAATGTTTGCTGGTAAATTTGGTATCTTCTGAGGATATTGAAGATTTATGGTATGGATCGAATGACATATTTTAGAAGTAGCCCCTGTCCTTGTGCAGACAGGGCTGGGGAATGCAGACAAGCTGGGACCTGGCAACTCAGGTTTTCCAGCTGCCTGGGCCAACTAGAAAGTAGCACAATTATACCTTGGAAATGTCTCTGCCATAAGTGGTCACAACAGCTGAAAGAACAGCCAGCTGAGACTTCCTAGAGAGCCATACAAACTGCTCTGTGCCTGCTGTGTGTGTGTGTGTGTGTGTGTGTGTGTGTGTGTGTGTGTGTGTGTGTGTGTGTGAGTGATACCATTTGCCCTGGGACTTGTCCTGAGGCTGTCACAGTGATTATGAGCTCCCGGAGCTGTCTTCACTCTGCCTCTCTAGCTTGCCTTTGCCTCTGTCCCTTTCCTGAGCTCCCTCCTTGGGGCTTTGGCCTTGGGCTTGCCCTGAGGCAGCCTGCTGACAGCCTTTGGGGCTAGGACTGCATGAGGAACAGTGAGGACAGGATGAAGAAACCTACTCTCCGTAGTAGTAAAAATCAACACCAGGCTTCCCGTCCACAGGACCATTACACTGTTTGAGCTAGCGCTGATTGACATACTTGAAAATTCTTTAAAATAAACAAAAAACAATAAAGTAACCATTTCTACCCATCACAATGATTACATTAATAAGTATTATAAATACTAAGTTGATGAAGACAAGAAGACCCTGAAGTGTGAAGATGGCAGCACTGCTGTAGACAGTCGCTGGGAATTTGCTATGCATCACAGCTCTCCTCCTTGGTATACTCCCCTCAAAAGCAAAAGCATTTATTCAAAAAATACTTGTACACAGATATTCATATCTGATCTATTCATAAGAGTCACCAAATGGAAACAACCCAAATGTCCATCCCCAGATGTGCGCCACATCCACACAGGGGGAACTACTCAGTGGTAAGGAGCAGTCTGCTGTGGCTGGTGCCCTGCCACAGACACAGCCCAAACTGCTGAGTGCAGGAGCCAGGTACAAAGTGTCCGTTCACAGGATTTCACGCGTACAAAATGGATAAATGGGCAAAAGTCTTTACACTGTGATCCTGGAAGTCAGAAAAGGGTTGCTCTGGGGGCATGAAGAAGGAACGGGCTGGAAACAAGCCTTTCTGAGGTATTGAAGGGTTTTCTAGCCTCTTTCAGGTGGTGCTTACATAGGTGCACAACATGTCAAAAGTGGTCCATCTACTCATTCTACAAGTCATTTTGTCTTTTGTTAATAACACTTTGATTTAGAAAAGAGACATTCAAAATACCATCAAAGAACTACAGAAAGGAGAAAAGCCCTCAATGGTTCTGCATACATTTCTGACTGCTCGGGAGCCCAGGGTGAAGCAAGGAGATGAGCTGAGGCAGAAGTGGACGGAAGAAGGGGAAAAGGGCTCTGGTCCCTGTTAGGGGCTCTTTATGTCAGGTACAAAGGAGGCCGCCATGTCAGCCCCCAAACACAAATGTTCATTGAAGTAAAGTAACAGAGGCCCCAAGCAAAGTCGGCTCTAGAGGATGGAATAGGTATCAGGCTTTGAGCCAAAATCACTTTCTAAGAAATGCCAATATTTGGGGATTTGGGAAAGGAGAGTGAGTATTAAGTACAGCGGCAGCCAGAATGTATTTGGACAACAAATGCTGCTCCACTGAGAAGACCCTGTGCAAGGGCCCTTCCCAGTGCTGCTCCTGAGACCTCCTCTGTGGGTCTCTAGGATGAGGCATCCACAAAAGCCCCAAACGGAGCAAAAGAAAAAAATTCTTTCAGGGCAAAGGTCCCCTACTTTGCCTGGGGGAGAGAAATTTTCCATTTCCTCAGTGAGAGGCTGGCCACAGTCACATGTGTTTACTCAGCCCTCAAATCCCACAGAGAAGCTGTATGAGCCATGGCATAGTTTGAGCACTCAAAACAGGCCTACACGCTGGTTCTGACCACAAGAGCTGTGTGGCTTTGAGGAAGTGATTTCGCCTCTCTGAGCTCCAGTTTCTTTGCCTGTGAAATGGAGAGAAAGACACCTGCTAGTAAAATAGAAACTGCCCATTGCCTAGTGTACATTTAAGCAGAATCATGGCTGGGCTCCAAGGATCCTTTCAGACTGTCTATGCCAACCTCTCAGCAGGAAGTGGAATCCCCTTCAGCCAAATCAGCATTCCTTTTTTATTTTTGAACCTCAAGTGCACAGAATTTGCCAAATCGTAATCCATGGTTCATGACACTGTTCCATGCATGGCTCATATTTTTCTTGTTTTATTCTAAAAACCAGTTTACTTTTAATGCTGTAAAAATTTAAAATAATAAAGATTAGTGAAGCCATCACCAGACTCTAGAATAAGTGGGTCTCTGCACTTTCATCCCATCAGCTCCTTTGTCTGTATCTCATTATACTTTTTAATGGTGCTAAGCGTTAAGAAGGAAATAGATCAGGGAATGGGCATCTGAAATGAACAGATACTTTTCAGAGGAAGAAGAGAAGCTAAGAAGTATATGAAGAAATGCTGAACATCATTGGGCATTCAAGAGATGCAGATGAAAACAACACTGAGATTTCAACTCACTCCTCAAAGAATGGCTGCTATTTCAGAATTAGCCAGTAACAAATGCTGGCGAGGCTGCGGAGAAAAAGGAGCCCTTCTCCACTGTTGGCAGGAGTGTAGACTTGTACAATCTCTGTGGAAATCAGTCTGGAGATTCCTCAAAAAGCTAGGATTAGAGGTCCCATTTGACCCAGCCATCGCTCTGCTAGGTATATACACAAAGGAATTAAAAGAGTCTTATCAGAGCGACATATATGCACCCATGTTTATAGCAGTTCAGTTTGTGATTGCTAAGTCTTAGAAACAACCCAAATGTCTATCAACTGGAGACTGGACAGAGAAGATGTGGTTCTTTTATAGAATGGAGTATTACCCTGCCATGAAAAATGGTAACACTGAGTCATTCATACTCCAATGGATGTAATTTAAGACAACCTCATAAGTGAAATAAATAGGTCACAGATGTGTAAATATCATATTTTTCCACTGGTATGAGAAGAGGAAGATGTAATTGAGTTCTAGTATTTATAGTTGATATTGTGAAATAGAAAATTATAACCAAAAAGAAAAGAAACAAAGCTTATGTATACAGGGGGCAGGGGTGGTAGGGTAGGTTGGGGTATAGGAAAAAATGAGAATTAAGTTGTGTCATATACTGGTACAAATTCTCATTGTTGAGTGCAATCATGATGTGTATATGTAATGTACCAATAAAGATTTCAAATTAAAAAAAAAAGGAAAGAGGGTGTAGGGGTAAATAACAAAAGAACAAAGAATGTGATAGTAATAAAAAAAAGGAACAAAGCTTATGTATATAGGGGGTGGGGGGTTGCAGGGTGACTGGGGGAGGGGAAAAAGAGAATGAAGTCATGTCATATTCTGGTTCAAACTCTCAATGTTGAATGAGATGATGATGTGAATTCATAATGTACCAATAAAGATTTGAATTTAAAAAAAAAGGCTTGAGAGTGGTGGGGAGCAGGAACAAGGGCTAGAGAAGGAACTATTTTAGGGAAAGTGATCAGAGAAGCTTTCTTTGAAGTAGAGTCATTGGAGCAAAGACCTGAAAGAGGACAGGAAAACCTCACCGTATAACAATATTCCAGTGTTCTTCAAAGAGAAGAAAGAAACACAGACAGAGACAGATCGTGAGAGACAGATATAGACAAACAGAAAGACAAACAGACAGAGAGATCCACATTGCTAGGAAAGAAAAGTAGGGGCTAGATCACATGTGGCTTTCTCATGTTCATTTTACAAAGACTATCAGATACAGCCCACTTTAGAGATGAGAAAACAAAGCCCAGGCCATGTACCTAGTTAGGGACAGGATTAAGGTTAGAATTCAAAGCTCAGTACATCTTCTGTGAAACAACATAGCCCCCCTACACTCTCAAATGATTTAAATTCCACAGAAAGCCTCCAAGCAGCTTTCAGTTAATGAGATGACAAATAGTATATTGAATGGTGTTCTTCCAAGCAGAAGTTCTTTACCAGGAAAGAGATGATTTGAAGACTAATTAGGATTTTGACATTCTGTAATGACTAAGTCCTTAGGGCCATGTCAAAATCCATGTGAATATTTCCAACTTATTTTCTTATAGGTGATATTTATTCTCAGAAGAAAAGTCAAATATATGTTAGTGACAGTCTTTGAAATTTGAGTTCAGTGCTATGATCACACAAGCAAAAGTAAGAATTTGTCCTATCTACAAATAACTGAGAAATGTACAACTGGTAGCTTAGTGATTTTACAAGTACTTGAATAGCATCCCTTCAATTCAAGAGATGACAAGAATTCTTATTCCTAATGAAATGGATGGAAGTATTAAGGTCAGGAGTAGAAAGGTTCACCTTCGCCCTTTCTTTTGAAACTCTGAGCCAGGTACAAGATCAAAACAGGAGACAGACCCGTGACTAAAGACATTTGAGGAAGTCTGACCTGCATTCCCTATTAAACCCTCAGGGTAAGTGGATTTCTCAAGTCTGTTTGCTTCTTTGGCTGGCTAATCCCTTCCTTCCAGGAGGAGATTTCAGCCCCTCTGCTCACTGGCTCGTCTATGGCAACAGACCCATGTGCTGTTTCATCTCCAGTCCCCACACTGGGCTCTGATACAACTGCAGAAATTATGACTCAAGAGATCAGAATTACTAACTTCCGAGAGTCTCTGATTTCTCCCAGGAGAATAAGCAGATGAGAAGTTCTATGTGTTTTCAAAGACAGATGAATTCAGGCTGTTTCTGAATCACACCCAGGCTTTGCTCTGCTTCTCATTTTTTCTGAGGACAATTCTGAAAGTGTGCAGATGTGACAGTGCTAATGGTACAGGAGCCTGACGTCCCTTTGGCACAGGTAGGAATCACCTGCCTTTAGTTACTTAAGCTGTGTCTTCCCAAGACCAAGACAATTCAGTCCAGTGGATGTAACAAAAGTGACTCAAACTGTTGGCCAATAAGTCCCTGATTCTCTCCCTAAGCCCTCTGCCCTAAGCCACTCTCTCATTGTAGAAGCTTAGGAGCACTGGTGGATCTCACAGTAGACACACGCTCATTTCCTGTCCTCTAACTTGAGAAAGAAAACACAACGCAGAGGTTTACCAAGTCTGAGACAAATCCTTCTTTAACCCTACTTAAAGGAATGACACAGAAGTTCCCGGGCCAGCCATTGACTGGCTGTGTGAGTATGAGCAAATCTCTTAACCTCTGAACGCTTCACTTTTCTCAGCTGTACTGTGAGAGGGAGGAAAAACTGCACATAGATCCTGCAGTGTTGTTAACTAGAGGACATTAATGTGTGCAATACATTTAGAACTATTCCTGTCACATGATGAGTCCTCAGTAGGGTTTGCTAATTTTATTATAACAAAACATAGGGAGCCAAAGTACCCTCACAGTTGAGTGCTAAGTAAATAAGGGAAGAATTCTATTTGAAAGTATAAATAAGCAATAAACAAAATGAAAAGGAATCATTTTTCTTTTCAGTGCCTTTTCTATGACTCTGGTTAATCTACTGAAATATAAGCCTGGCCTGGACCTGGCCTCCCAAGATCCATGATTGGTAAGATTTGTGGGGAGTGGTCACTAACATCTAAGGTGACAAGTGCGAGTTCAAGAGAAGTGGTAGCAGGTGGGGGCCTGATGCAGAGTTTTCACTAAGCCAGGCTCCCTGGGATAAGTGCACAGACAGCAGATCTTGGGTGCACAAGAGACTCAACTGGGGAGTTTGGAAAGATCTCGATACCCTAGGCCACACCCCAGACCAATGAGATAAGCATTCTCCATGATTCTGCCTAGATATCAGGATTTGTCAGAGCTCCCATATGCAGCCAGAGATGACAATCCCTCTCCTCACCTATTGACCTCCTTCACCACCACATCGATGGACAGCTTATCTTGGTCTGCCCAGACAAAGTCTCAGTTTCTTCACAGAGGCAAACAGAAAGCGTGCAACGCCCCAGGAAGGGCAGGAAATGATTACTATTTGTTTCTGGGTCCATAGTACCTGGTCTACAGTTTTGATGCCACATCAATAAGTGAGCTTCTAGATAAATGGACGGATGGATGGATGGATGGATGGATCAATAAAAAAGCACCATAGCAAATATCTGCTGATAAGGAAGTAAACTGGTTAAAAACTCCCTGGAGGGGGTTGGGGATTTAGCTCAGTGGTTTCGGTGCCTGTATTGCAAGCACAAGGGCTGGGGTTCAATCCCCGGTAACCACATATAATACTGGGCGTGGAGACTCACGCCCAGCAGCAATCAGTCAGTACCACACACCACAGTGCCGGGTGTGTTGGCTCATGCCTGTCATCCCAGCACTCGGGAGGCAGAGGCAGGAGGATTGCTGTGATGTGAGTTTGAGTCTAAACTCAGGGCCAGCCTGTACTACAAAGAGAGACCCTGTCTCAAAAAAAAAAAAAACCAAAAAAACAAAAAAAACCCAAAACCAAAACAAAAAAACCTCTCTGGAGAGCAATTTGAAAGCATTCATACCTACTGACCCAGAAAACCGGCATCTTGGAATCACCCCAAGGAAATGCAGTGCCTGGTTGGCTTTTTTCCCAGGTGCCTGCAGTTCTGATTAAAGAGAGATCTGTGGGCTGTAGAAGGAAATGGTGGGTGCTCCAGGGCTACCGTGCTCACGCAATCCCACTTCTGTGGGAAGTGAGAGAATGGCACCCCAGCAAAGACCATATTTTTCCTTTCATCAGACTTGAAGATTCACACAGACTGTCATGTAAAAACTCGATGTAGACCACGAGTTCAACAGTCTAAGACAAAAGAGTCTCTTCATACAGGAGAAAGCTTATAAGAAGGCCCAGCCAACCAGGCAGTGAGACCTAAAAGAACAATAGTCATCTAGGTCCTAATGTTTGATTTTGAATAGAATAGCTCTCTATTAGCACCCCAGGAGGGACTGACTGCAAAATTGTCCCTGTGTGGTTAATGATGTGACCCATTTTTGCCAGATGGCAAAAATGGAGGTGTCAGCATTTTGAAGCCTTGTTCAATATATTGAAGATAGGTATTTAACTTAAGGAAGTTAAGAATCATCCCTTTCTGAAGATGGGGGTCAATTTGCCTTTGAATATATCTTAAAGGTAGAATATATTAGGATGCATTCATTTGTCAAGAACCAGGGCCTGATCCTCAGGAGAGGAATTCCACCTAACATGTAGGTGATGAGGGACCTCTTCTACTGTGTATGAAATAGCATTAAAATGATCAGAGTTTGAGTTAAGGTCTGGAACTAAGAAGAATAAAATTTCCCAAAACGTCCTTTAAAAGTCCAACTATCCCATCATGTTTGTACGTGTATGTAGTTCTTGGTATGTAAGAGAAAATAGAATCATCTTCAAATTTAAAAACGCTCTCTGGGTAAGATTACTTATAAGAAGTTTAGTCCATAAAAAATATTATTCTTGTGTTACAAAATCAAAGCAGTAGAAGAAAAAAAAAATCAAAGGGAATAATCAGTCAGAGAAAATGTCTGGGTTCCAAAATGCTGCAGGAGACTGTATAAAAAGCACAGTAATGTTAAAGCTTGTGCTAAACATATTTTTTTTCTACAGTTACCTTTCACCAAATGTAAGTTTATATATGCTTTGTTAAATGCCTCTGTAAGGATTTACTCTGAGGGATTTCATAGCATTCTTGGGTTTAAAAGTTCAGGTAAGGTTAAGGGGCTGGGTAGACTTTGGAAGTGATAGGCCAAACAGAAGGACAACCACTAGAACATGGCACTGAGGAGGCTGAGGTCATCCTCCTGTGCCCTGAATGGCCCATTTCTAAAAGGCCTAGGAAATTTCCGTGAGATAGTCAACCCCCATCTTTGACCAGCCATTCTACAAAGAACTCAGATCAAGGATTATATGGAGGCCTACAGACTCGTGTGTGTGTGTGGGGGGGGGGGTCCTAGAATTTTCCCATAGTAGCAAATGACCAAAGGGGAAGACAGTAGGCAAGTAGCAACATCTTCAATATCAAGGATGACATCATTACTGTCACTGTAACCATTTCAGTAGGTCATTCACTGAAGAGGGAACAAAACCAAGTGATTTCCTAAAAACTGAACGAAGTATAGAAATTTTCCCCAGTAATTGATCCCATAACATGCAAATGCTTATCCTTTGATGAAACTGTATATTTTAAACCAAAAGACAAGGACAATTTTAAAAAAGGAAACAAAGCTTATGTATATAGGGAGTAGTGAGTTGTAGGGTGGGCAGGGGAATGAAAAAAAAATGAGAATTAAGTTGTGTCATGTACTGATACAAATTCTAATTTGTTTTTAAAACAGGGTCTCACTTTGTAGTTCAAGCTGGCTCTGAGCTCACTATGTAGCCCAGGCAAGCCTCAAACTCACAGAAATCCTCCTGCCTCTGCCTCCCAAGTGCTGGGATTATAGGCATGAGTCACCACGCCTGGCATTGTGGTATGTGGTACTGATTGCTGCTGGGCGTGAGTCACCACACCTGGCACTGCTGCATGTGATTACTGGGGATCAAACCCAGGCCCTTGTGCTTGGAATCATTGAGCTAAATCCCCAGCCCAAATTCTCAATGTTGAATGCGATGATTATGTGTGTATATAATACACCAACAAAGATTTGAATTTAAAAAAAAAAAAAAGAAATTACTCTTGGTAAGGTCATGTTGACCTCCATGTGGCCAGATTTACAGAGAGACACTCTTGGCTCTCATCATACCTACTCAGCAGTGTTCAACACACCTGACCACTCCTTCCTTTTTAAAAAAATAAATCACACTGTTTTCCTCA
The DNA here is from genome assembly GCA_004026965.1 of Petromus typicus. NCBI lineage: Eukaryota > Metazoa > Chordata > Mammalia > Rodentia > Petromuridae > Petromus > Petromus typicus. Next base: position 111,101 of record PVIR01000792.1, on the reverse strand, counting down.
TCTGCATAAAACTTTCTAATGACACCTCATTGTACTTTAAAGTAAAAGCCACGCCCCCACACAGTCTTATCTGACCTGACCTCACTTTAGATCTTTCCAAACACATCTTGTATCACTGTCCTAGAGAGGACAGAGGATCAGAGATCAGAATACTACCAAGCTGTTTCCTGCCTCAGGGCCTTTCTTCTGGCTGTGCATCTTCAGCCTGGAATGTCCTACTCACAGCTTGTTCCTTCTCAATTGATTTAGAGTCTCAAATCACAACAGTTCCTGTTTTGAGAAGGTTTTAGGATCATCTGTAATAGTTCCCACCTCTACTCCAGTTATCCGTTCTCATACAGTTTCCATGCCTCCTTCAGAACTTATCCCATTTGTAAATTCTTGTCTGTTTGCTGTTTACAGTTTCTCTTCTCCAGCCCATCTGGGACAGAAGTTCCTTGGGGACAGAGACTCCATGAGCCTTTTCACTGCTGTATCCTCAGCACCTAGAATAATGTCTGGCCCATAGGCTGTGCTAAGTGAGCATCTGCTTAGTGGAAGGAAAGGGGAAGTGGAGACAATATTCTCAACTAGTGTGCTCAGAGACTGGTATAACTCAAATTCCTCAGGGGCGCTGTAACATATTTGATAATAGGTTAAATTGATTTTGGCTTAGTTGAAGATATGCAGAAACGAGTCTTTGTTATATGGAACATTGAGCCAATTCAGGGTAAAGTAGCAAGCACTGCATAGGGCCCTAATGGAATGTCCATTGGAATACAGAGGATTCCACTTTGAGACTATACAGGAGAGCATGACCAAGCACTGGCCTCTGCTCCCACAGCACCCCCTAGTGCTCAGAAGGAGGAGTGAACCCTGTCAGCATCAGAACAGAATGGTCACTCAGAATTCTGCCTAAGTTACTAATACTGGTCCATGGCCAATGTCTGAGCTCCTCCAAGGTAGGGGAGGCATTCTGTTCATCACTCAGTTAACCTTTGTTGAATAGCTGTATTTAACAATACTTTTCCACCCAGATTATTTATGTTCTATTTACAAAACACACAGAATGGCTTATTATGTGCCAGGTACTCAACTAAATGCCTACAGATAGTCAATCCTCACTAACAACCCTACAGAGGAATACTATTATTATCACTGTTTTACAGGTGAAGAAACTGAGTTATGAAAAGAGTAAGGAACTTGCTAACCAGTGGCAGAGCTGGGACTGGACACTGTCGGAGCCTTAGCCCCAGAGTCCATGCCCTTAGCCACCAGCCTGTGCTGCCACGGTGTCCAGAGCCATGGCACTGTACCAAGACTGGATGCGAGCATTTCCAACTTACTGTCCTAGCAGATCTCTTCCTCCTTTACTGTTTCTACTATAGTTCTAGGTCAGTGATATTCAATCTAATGCAACGCTGTCCCTGTTACCAAGGGGACATTTTTGCATGACCTAAGTTGTGGACAGAGGGGTCTCTACTGGCAGTTAGTGCATGGAAGAGGCCAGGGATGCTGCTAAATAGCTTACAGTGCTCAGGACAGCTCTATCACATGGGTGCTACTGCCTATGTAAACACACACACATGAGCCAGTCCCAAATGTCAGTAGTGCTGACTTAGTCCTGAGATTATCACTCAGAAAATGAATGTCAGTGATGGTAGGGCCCTCCATGCAGGTCCATCTATGAACTCTGAGAAATGCCCGCCCAGATCCTGTGCACCCATAAAAACTGCGGGAAAGGGCAGGAGCCTTCCTGCCTGCATCCCACTCTCCTGATTCCTGGAGCCACAGCCACTCCCTCCCGCCGAGAAGCTGACAGCAGCTCTGGCCCACATGGCACAGAGCAGAGTCTGCTAATACCCACTTCCTTTGGCAGCTGCTTAATGCTCTTGGCTTGGGATTTGGTGTTCCTCGAGCCCTTTCTTAATTACATTCTAGAGATGAAGGAAAACCCATTTATAATTCAGAAACAAACGGTTCTACCTTTGATTCCTTTCAAACAGACTACAGAGGTCTCAAAGAAGTGAATGGGCCTGGATGAGCCCAGCCAGAGCCAAAACAAATCTCTACCCCACACCCATAGCAGAAGCCAAGAGAATGGAGCGTGTCCTTCGTGAACGATAAGAAGAGGAAAACGCGGGGTAGATGCAGGTGGTCAAGAGTGAGAAAAGGAGGTGGTGGGTAAACCTCAAAGTCTAGACCAGTTGCTGCCCTCTGCCACTCAGTGCCAGGACTGAAGTGAGGGATTGTCACTGCCCTGTCCCATGTATGAAATGGCGCTGGAGGCACCCCTGTAACGAGGCTGTGAGCTCTGTGCTTAGAGCAGAGCCTTACTGCATTCTCGTTTGCTCACTCCCCAGCATTCATCCTTTACTCACTAAGCACTATTTATCCTTTTAACCATCTCCACACCCAAGGATCCAAAAGCTATTCATCTCTAGCTTGCCAACCTCAGAGGAGCTCGATGTCCTGAGCACCTGGTAGAACAATAGTGGACACAAAAAAGCCTTCAGGAACACTGTATGTGACTTGATTTGCAGTCATTTCCAGGAATCCTATAGTTGATTGGCGTTTAAAGCCGGGCTTCAGCTAATGAATAAATGTACAATCCAGACTCAATGGCACATGCTAAGATGCTATTTTATGGTCATCTGTGAAGTAAAAAAAAAATGTCTAGAATAGTATGGACAGACCCCTACCCAGAGAACTGGACCAGGCTGGCAGGTTTCAAACTCAGAATTCTCTGAAGAGCTCTCCATCTTGTCCCCTAGACCTTACCTAATTTATCTGATAGGGTCTAGGAACAGATAGGTAAAAACTCACTGAAGGTGCCTCTAAGGTCAGGTGGATTGTCCACCTTTTTACAAGGTTTCTAAACAGTGCACAGCACTTTACCAAGTACTAGGCATGAACCCATGATCCTTAAATCTCTTCCAAAATTCTTAACCAAGATATTTCACAAACATTGTGTGAAGCCGCATTTGCTTTTACACCCAAGACAGTATTTTTAGATATGAGATTTGTTTTACTTCCAACAAGAGGCTCTATCTCATTACTACCAATTAGGCAAGTTCATTTAAAAGCTTTGAATTCATACTTGTAAAATTCCCCTTTGCTCATCCAACTTTATGTCTAAACAGTGCAGCTGATGGCTGTACAGTTCCACTTATGAATTCTGCTCTTGTGAATGTATTTCCAAAATTGTTTCAGAATTGCTTTGTCTGGGAAAGCCAGGACTGCTGGTTTTAATAAGAACATGGTTTAGACATAGTTATCCAGGTCACTGATATCTCATGTCTTCCCAGAACACTGACAGCACCCAGTCCTCAGAGAGTATCTTCTCCTTCTGTAAACAAAGACTGCTCTCACCCAACTCCTTCTTTTCCTCTTATAAAAGCACATCTACCCTACCCATCATTCATCACCATTTTGCCTTAAGAAAGAGTAATTTGGCTTTATAGACCAAAAACTGAGTCAAGACCAAATAAAAAGTCTTAGCTCTGGCTAAAACTTACCAACATCACAAAGTACCCACAACGATGTCCAGCAATATTGGCTGGCCCCCAGTCAGTGCTCAACCATTAACCAAATTAATTCAGTTATTTGACAGGACTCCTGTGCCTTCCTTTAACAAAATCCAAGCAAAAATCCTCTGAGCAATTGCAACATTCCACAGGATTCCCCTCTGAGAAGACATTCTAGTCCATAGTCACTGCAATAAAAGGACCTTTATTTTTAGCTGCTGGACTTCACAGGAAATATCAGAGTCCTATTTAAACTTCTCTTTTATCCCTAACCTTCAAATGACACTCCTATGATTTGCTTCCTATAATTTGTATTTTTGAAAAAAGACTCAGTTAAAGATGGCCTCAAGCAGATTTGAAACAATACAAAACAACAAGAGAAATAAACCAGATGGCAAAAAAATCATAAATCAGGCCAAGCCGTGCTGAACAAGCTACAAAGGAAGCCATCGTCAAACTGTAAAGGGAAGAGGCACTTTGTTCCTCGTGGATGAGTCTCCATTATTGCTTCCTTGCAAAGGAAAGCTCAGAGGTCATCCAGGGGAAGGTGGTGTCCTCCCTCCTCCACCTGTCACAGGCTGCATGACAGTTGGGGACCAAGAAAGGATCAGTATTCAAAACAGGCAAGTGGTCGCTGCCTCCAATATGACAGAAAAAAAAAAGAATAGTTTGGGAGGATTTGTTTAAATCATATGACAGTAAAGGTAGAGAAAGAAGAAAAAGGAATGACCAAATATATCTACACCGTTTCTAACACTTGGTGAAAACAACAAAAACTCCCTGTAGAAAAACCATCTATCCCTTTTGTTTCTGCAGAAAACCAATAAGAGGACACACCTTACAGAAACATCAGGAGCTGGGCCGGGAGTTAGCTCAGTGGTTGCAGCGCCTGTCTTGCAAGCGCAAGGACCCGGGTTCGATTCCCCGGTAACCACATAACAATACTGGGTGTGGAGACTCAACCCAGCAGCAACCAGTACCACACACCACAGTGCCGGGCGTGGTGGCTCACGCCTGTCATCCCAGCACTCGGGAGGCAGAGGCAGGAGGATTGCTGTGATGTGAGTTTGAGGCTGAGCTCAGGGCCAGCCTGAACCACAAAGCGAGACCCTGTCTCAAAAAAAAAAAAAAAAAAAACCAGAAACATCAGTAGCACCCTCTGGGCTGAGGGAGACAAGAGACTGAAATTTGACACCTGTTCCTTCTTGGCCACGTCTTGAACACTGGACTAAATGTCTGAATCTTCCCATGTATATAAATGCATTGGTTGTTGGAGATATGCTTTGTTATATAATTGCTAGATGGACAATCAAATATTCAGGAGTGTGTGTGTGTGTGTGTGTGTGTGTGTTTGTGTGTGTGTGTGTGTGCGTGCGCTCACTAATCAGCCAACATGCATCAAAGTGGCCTTTCAGCTCTTACAATGTCTGCCATATATTTCTCATACATTAAGAAGCATTTTTTAAAAACACAATAATAACTGGGCCTCTGAGGCAAGAGAACATATCCATTAGTTTTAGATACTTAGAAGTACACGCTGTTCTGCTGTAACACAACACGCAGAAAATGGCACTAGCTTTTCAACCATGGGGCTCTGTTTACAAACATACTGAATTATTAACTTCAGTCCATCATCCTTGCCTTCTCCGTTTTATCTCAATGACCTGAAAAGATGGCAGCTTGCCAGGGTATGCTTTTCAGTCTGAATGTATGGGCAGAGACAACACCAAGGACTTCTGTTTCCCACACACACCACCCACCTTACAACACCCAACAGGGACACAGTGCAAGGGAGAAGGAATGTGAGGGTCTAAAAAGCACAAGGGGATTACCCCATAACCCTAAACCTGTCTACTTCCTGTTGGCCCGCCTGCTCTGTGCCCTAGCCACTGTGAGTGAATCAGAGTTTGCCATTAGAGCTTTCTGAGCAGCCCTAGAGCACTGTGGAAGTACTAAGAAGAGAAAGATGAGGGATAGATTAGCTTTCCCACCTGCTTCCAGAGCCACAGCTATATTCTCAGGTAAAGCTTCCAGAGCCACAGCTATATTCTCAGTTAAAGCCTATATTCTCAGTTAAAGCCTCTCATTAGCCTGAATGAAACAAGCACTACTGTATGTTGTAATCACTTCTTTATATCCCACCTGGCTCTCAGGAGAAAGAGCCCTGGAAGGGGCCACGATGGCCTTGGCAGGTATACTCTATTCCCCAAAACTCGTGAGGCACAAAGTCTATATTAGAAGCACAGTAGTATTTGTTAACTGAATGTGCAGATAAATGACTAAAAAGGGCTCCCACTCTGATAGAAACCAACTGTTTCAATTTGCCCAGACTGAGAGGCTTCCGTCCTAGGAATTTCAGTGTTTGAATAAAGACAATCCCAAGCCAAGTAAGATGACCAAATATCTTCCTTTCCCCTTCCAGTGCCACACTACCAGTTCCAGCCTGCAGCTCCCCCTCCCCTCCACCCCAATGTACCTGTACATACACCTGTCTCCTTAGCCACCAGCTGGAGGGAAGGAGCAGCCTTCTAAGGTGACATCCATTTGTGCCCGGTTTCTGCCCAACGACAGATGCCATACTGTCTTAGTCAGCTTCTTATAAAACAATCACGGTTTATTCCTTTCCCAGATCCAGAAAATGGGCAGGTATCAGGATGATCAGAAAAGATACACACTCTGAAGATGCATCCCTGTGTCTACCTCGGGGGAGGGATGGCGCCAGCTACCTGTGCTCTCCGGATACCGGTGCCACTCCTCTCCCTTCCCGAGTACCTGTGCACCCTCCCCACGATCCAACTGCCCATCTGTTTCCTAAGCTCACTGGCTTTTCTCCCATCAGGATCAAAGATGATGTGCTGAAGCCCAGTTAAATGTAGCTTGCCCTACATTTGTGTCACGGATGTTATAAGACAACCTGCGGCTGGCTTGAGTCTTAGGAGAAAGCTAAGTGCTGCACACCCTGCCTGTCCCGATCCAGAGCTCCTATTTATGTAGTAGTGAGTGGATTTTGCCAACAATTTGGCGTAAATTCACCAACAGGCATATCATTCATGCTTAGAATGCCCTTCTAAAGACCATATAGAAAATGTTAGTTAAAACTGAAGGCCTGAGAAATACAGATACTCCCCCAAATGTCCATCGGCAATATATAAACCTTACTATCTCCATACAATGGAATACTACAGAACAATAGCAAAGAATGAATTACTGGTACCTGCGACAGCATGGACGAATCTCAAATTATTGTACTGAGTGAAAGAAAGCAGACACAGAAATTCATAGTACGCAATGTACCTCATACGAAATTCAAAACTGAGGTGCACTGACCTTTTTCTCTGTTACAAGTCAAAAAGGTTGGGAGAAGGAGGCTTTATTGATTGGAAAGTGAACTTCTAAAAATCAGTATAAGTGTGCAGTACATAATGATTACATTCATTGTAGATAATTGATGCACATCTTGATTCATTTTTCATTCCCTGCCCTTCCCTTCCTCCTCTTTCCTCCATCTCTTGACCCCTTCCCTTTGGCAAAAGATTTATCTCTCTGGTGAAAAGTGAATTTCTTATGGAGACAGACATGTTCTGTATCTTGATTTGAGTGGTGCTTATACAAATGTACACATCAGTAAAAATCCATTATCTTGTACACTTAAGATGAGTTCACTTCACTTACCTTTTATTTCAATTTAAAAAGAGAAACAAAAAGAATGCAAAGCATCACGGGAGATACTTACGTTCACCCTGATCCAACAAACCATGTCATTTAAGCCGAGGGAAAGCATTCTTACCCTCTCCATGAGTACGCCATTCTACCTACCTGCTTTTGCTGTCAAATTAAATTAAATGAAACTGAGTGGGGTGGTTGTTCAATACACAGGCGATGCTGTCAATCCCAATGAAATTAGGGTTTGTCAAATGAAGGAACTGATGTGTGCAGGGTGTGTGTGTGTGTGTGTGTGTGTGTGTGTGTGTGCGCACACACTCATGCACTCACATGTGCGTGATTATAAAAGGCACATTTCTAAATTGAAGATTCACTCTCAAACATCTTCCTAGCAGCCTATTAGTCAAGGGCAGGCACTCAGCTGGCTGTTTGCTGGATGCAACCTTCCCATACATGACCATTTCAAAGCTTGTGTATATGTTAATTTACTACCTGGTTGTTATTTAAGAGGATTTTATTACATCATTTTATGCTGATTTACTCTTCCTCATCCTCTAGGAATTTCTGGATTCTAGGGCATCTGATGGTAAGGTAGCTCTGGGTGAGTATAAGGCTTCAAAGAAATCATTGCTATCATTTTTCAAATTAAACACAAACACACAAGCAAAATGTTTGGGTCTGACATAATTATGAAAGCCATTGTCTGGAGTCAGAAAAAAAGAAGTGGCTTAAACAAAAGTTTATATATATATATATATATATATATATATATATATATATACAATTTTTTTTAACAAAGAATCAGAGCAAGCAATGGAGATGCCACAGTACGCCCCATCTAAATAACTACTTGCTACAGCAATGCCCATGTGGTGAATTTGACAAGAGCCGGGTCTTTATCATCTGGCTCAATTTCTTTTTTTCCCTCTGGGAAAAAGCTTAATAACTATTTTATTATAAGGCCAGGCAGTTTCATTTTCTATGTAGTCTGTGAGACCAACAGTGTCCTAAAGCTGGAACAATATGGGAAGAGAATAAAACAGCGAGAGGGGAGAAAAGGAGGTTCAAGAGAAGGCAGAGCGAGGAGGAGGCACAGAGACTCGGATTCCACAACAGGAGGAGCCCCGGGAGAGGCGAGACTCTGATTAAAGCACTTATTTGCTTTAAATGAACACCTCGGTGCCAGCCTGACTTCTCCGGCACCTGTACTCCCCCCACCCCCTGCACGTGTTCCCGAAGGAGAAAAGAATGACTCAGGCGCAAAATCGTCAGTGAGTGATCGCCATTGTTCTTCTGCTCAAATGTCACATTCAGGCGCCCGTGCGCTGCCATTCAGAAATCTATTAGCAACATAGCAGAGTCAGGAACTCCCGTGACCTACTTTTACCAGACAGTGGATGCTTCTAATTCCACAATCAGTGAAACAGCAAAAACGATTAGAAAATGCGTGTGGCACTGTGCCGGATTAGACCAGGCAAGTACAGCCGCTGGGGAAAGGTTAACAGAATGTAACTTAAACAGCTTGTATGCTTTGAAATCTGCTCCCGGCAGTGAGGAGCACCAGCCTAACCTGAGCCCTTCAAAACCCCAAATGCACTCTCTCCCTATCCCTGACCCTTCCTTAGCCCTAGGTCATTTGTGTCAGCAAATTGCCCTACACAGCCCTTCCGGCTCCTGTTGTATCCTCTGCCCCTGGGAACCACGTTTGTCTGCTCTCTGGATACTGCCGGCCCTTGGGTCACCCCAGTCTCGCGGAGCTAGGTTCCTGCGTTTGTCCTTCCAGAACCACAAAGATGGACTCAACTCATCAGATGTTACGGCTGGTCATCTACCTCTGCCCAAGTCCCGCCGCCCTCCTCTGAGCCCCTTGGGCAGTTACGTGAGAAAAACAGCCCTCCAAGGAAAGATTAAAAATGAACTGGGCAAACTGCTTTGTGCATTATGATTTTCTTCCCAAAATGATTCATCTTGGGATTTTTAAAATATTCATGCCCACATTACATTTTGGAAAATCAAAATTAAAAGAAAAATTCATTTAAGAGTCTTCTGTCCCCTCAAAATCAAAACTATTTGATTTTACTGTCTTAAAAGGAAACAATGTGTCATAGATATATAGCTTTTGTCTTGCCCTTTTTGCTGTTTTATAAGCCATTTTCCTCTGCGCTACAAAGCAGTTTTGAATCTTCTTAAATAGAAATGCCCAATCCCACCCCCACTCCTACCCTCTTCCACTCTTCTATATCTTAAATGATTTGTTTTCCCCACACCTTTCTACAGTTCCATATCCATCACACACTGTATTGGGAGCGACAGTGACAGGGAGCAGTGGGACCAAGGCTGTCTGCCTTCATTGTAGCTTGGAAATTAAATACTATTTATTATTGTCTTCCCCTGGGGCCAGCCCCTGATCACAAGCTTCTCCACAGCAAAGATACCTGGTGGTGCTTGGCTGACTCCCAGAGTAAACAATGCAAAGGGTGCCTTGGAATTTTCAAAATTCCCTAACAAAATTAATCTATGTGGCAGAGAATATTTTTCCTTGGATATAAGCACAGTTAAATTCGGGATCAACCAAAGGCACATTCTGAGACCAATACCTAAATGAGTGCACACAGCAAACATGGGAGGGGATCCCAGGCAGCCCACATGGGCACGTGAGCTGGGAAGAGTAAGGAGCCAATCGGGGCGAGGCAATGTTGCTGACTTTGGTGAGCACTGCGGGGTACTGAGGGGGGAGGGGTGTTCTTGCCTCCAGGCTGCAGGATCTGGGGTTGCTGCCTCCCAACTGTATTGTGACATGGGTTGAGGCCTGCCCAGGACAGAAGCTCCCAAGCCTCTTGCTTATCCTGGTTTTGGGCCAAGCCTGCCCTAAAGTCAGTCCTTCAGTATGGAGCTGAGGGACAGAGTCCACAGGAAGCACTTGGGCAGCAGAAGTGAGCCAGGGGAGCCAGGGAGGCAGTGAGGCAGAGGTGCCAAGGACACTGGGACAGCTTCTGCCATAGAGAAGGGTGAGGAAGGGTGGACATCCGAAGCCCGAAACCACCACTGTCATATGGAAGTTAGTTCTTCTTCACTTTTCAGTCTTTTCTGTGTGTCTTATGCACAGGAACTAGGCCAGATTTTCCTAAAATCCAAGCTCCTGCTAAGGGAACTGGGTATCTTTGGAAGTCTTCTTCAAACAAGAGGCAAATCTTGGCACTGGAGCCCAAATAACAACCTGAAGAGCTTGACACAGCCAAGGTCCTCATATGAATAATTTAATCCTATGAATCCTGACTCTATAAATACTGCAACCTTCCAAGGTGATGTCGATCGTGCAGCAGAGCTCTGTGTCCCAGAGAGCTACCGCCCTTCCCAATGTAATGTCCTGATCTCCCAAGGGAAAGAAGTAGTCAGATTTAAGACAGGCTGCATGCTACCAACTGCTTCACTCTTCCCAAGAAGCCCGCTGGGGTAAGATGGGGGTTTTGTTGTTGTTGCTGTGTGATTTTTGGCAAGAGGTTATTTTTTGCAAGCTCTATCTTTGTCAAATGCTATTGCAGGCAACATTAAGACAGCTCTACATATGGCCACCAAAAGACATGTACAAGAATATTCATAGCAGCTTTATTTTCAATAGCCCCAAACTGGAAACTACCCAGATGTCCTTCAGCAGAACAGATAAACAAACTGTGATACATCCATACAATAAGATACTATGCAGCAATAAAGAGGAAGGAACTCCTGACATAAGCAGTAACATGGATGAATTTCATAAGCATTACCTAAGTGAAAAGAGACAGACACAAAAGGCCACATACTGTGTAACTCAATTTACATGAATATCTAGAACAGACAAAAGTAACCGATAAAACAGACCTAAGAGTAGTGTTTGTTTTAAGGGGATAGTGACTAGAGGGGGCAGCTCAAGGGAGTTTTGGGGATAGTATGTTCTATCCGCTCTATGAATTTTTGGGAACTATTTTCTATTTTAATCTGGGAGTAGTTAAATGGATGAATACACATGCGTTTACAACCCATCAGCACTTAAGATTTATGTAGTCCACAAACTTTACACACTAAATATACCTCAATAAGAAGATAAAATAGAATAACATATAATAGATAAAAAGAACAATCAAATAAAATCGACTTTGTGACTATGACCAGAAGAAATGTCAGCTCATCCCTATAGCACAACTTCTGGAAGGAAAAAGTGGCTGAGAAGGTTCTCTCGGGTGAATCTGGCATTTTTTTGCTGCAGGAAACAGGAAGCAAGGGAAAACCTCAAGGTGAGCACCGTCTCTGGCAGGGAACACAAATGGTTTGGGAATCTGAATCAGTAGCCCCTCACAAACATACACACGCGTTCACGTGTTACATCATACCCACACCGTGCCATATTTCTCACCACCTTGTAATGCCACACTCATACCTCACGCTACAGCTGCAACACACCCTATGTGACACAGGCAGCACTGGACATATCTTATGCACAGCACATTCGCATACACAACCTCACCACGCTGGACTGACACCCGCCCACGCACACATGCTTGCAGTGGTCCCTCTGAGCTGTCTCAGCACTGCCTACACCATCGTCTCCCTCTGCCACTGCCAACCACGGCTGCTGTTATCATCATTATCATGATCATCATCATTCCGGAAGCATCTTGCATGGACAGGAGCATCTCAGAGCACACACAACTGTCCCCATGGAAAAGGACATCTGCCTGGAGCTGCCTGCTCACCCTGAAAGCTGTCCAGGAACATCAGGCTGATGCCTGATTCTGAGAAGCAAGAGTCCTGCAACCCTCAGCTTCAATGCCAGCAGGAGTCTCAAGGCAACATCCATCTACACACCCTCCGCCTCCCTTGGCCTGGGTCCTTCTGGCCGCTGTCAGAAGGAGCCTTGCTCCATGTCTCTGGGCCCCAATCAGCTCTGACTTTGCAGACATTGCTGATCTTGTCAGGAGGGTGCAGATAAAGTGTTCAACATCGAGAAGGCACCACCTTCTGCCTTTGAGATGTCAGTGCCTCCTCTTGGCAAGTCTTTGCCATGGATTGGATCATAGATGCCACCTTCCAAGATTCTAGAAACCTATTATCCTGCTCTTCTTGGTTGCCTTACCTTGAATAACTAAATACATTAAGTCTGTATCTGTGTCTATTGACCATTTGGTTTCTCTGCAACAGTAATAGGTCTCCACATATGGAGGACTGTGGAAAATGCCTATCAGTGCCTCCTCAATCTCCCTCTTAGGAATCTATCCCAGACAGACAGACAGACAGACAGACAGACAGACGGGGACACACACACACACACGTTTATCAGTTCTTTTGTGTCAGAAAGAATGGAAATGGTCTAAATGTCAGCCAAGAGGGACTTGGTTAATTATCACAGAATATTAGTCATAGCAAAAGATGACAACGATATGGTTCCAACATGAAAAAATGGTCTAAAGAAATTATTTAAAGCATGATAAGTGAAAAAGTCACATGTTTAGAGAAAATATGTTCTATATACAATGTGGGCTAATTTTTATTGTGTGTATATGTATTAAGAACTTAAAGAGTAAACAAAAAATATTGAGCCGTTACAAGCCGTGATCAAGCCTTTAAGAGTTTGGAGCTGTTGCTTAGGCACTTGATTCTACCTTAACTAAGCTGTAGTCTTTGGGTTTTTATAATCCTTTCAAGAGTCCTGCAAAAGGAACTTCATTTATAGCTATAAGTACAACTCCAAGTGGGAAGGCTCCAAGTGGGAAGCCGAGCATGTACCAGTTTTCTTTGGTGAGAATGCAGAAGGTTGCTCCTTTTTGTATCAGAAGCTCTTTTATTTGCTGGTACTTTAGTTTTGGGGGAAGAATTCTAAGAAGATATCTTTTAAGATTCCTTTTTTATTATCAAGGTGATCCTGTTATCATAATGCTTTTTAAAAATACGTGTTATTTTCTCCAATCAGAAATTCAGGATGAGAGACTAAGATGTTCTATTACTCTTTACTCATTATTTTTAAGGTCTTGGGTTACTGGTAATTAGAGGCAGTGGAACCTTGAAATGCAGTTGACAAGAGTTATGGTCTAAGAAAATAGTCCAGCATTTTCTATCCATGGGCCCTTGGCATGTGGCAAAGCCCCGGCCTTGCTGAACCTTTTTCTCCTTGATCATCATTCCTTTCGTTTATCACCAAACCTCACTGAGAGTCCCCTCAATGCTACTCTCTGTGCAACCTAGGGGCACATATGGTGGAGAAAATATTCACCCCCTTCCCACTTGGAGTTGTACTTATAGCTATAAATGAAGTTCCTTTTGCAGGACTCTTGAAAGGATTATAAAAACCCAAAGACTACAGCTTAGTTAAGGTAGAATCAAGTGCCTAAGCAACAGCTCCAAACTCTTAAAGGCTTGATCACGGCTTGTAACGGCTCATTATTTTTTGTTTTGGTAATAGTCCAGGGTGGACTTTCAACATCAGGCAATTCTCTTCGTACAATGATCCTCCTCAGCAGAGGAGGCTATGCCATCTTGAACCATAGCTCCCAAGGTAACCCTGGGGATTTGCTCCATTTTAAACAGCCATCAGATAAAGAAAGAGCTTTGGAGGAAATCTGGAAAGCTTTTATGGCCAGAACAGAGCTGCATACATCATTTCCACTCCCATCCCACTGGCCAGAACTCAAGCACAGGGTCACAATACGACTGCAAGGAAGGCTGGGAAATGTAGTCTACACCTAGGAAAATGAACAAAACTAATATGGGGGTTTAACTAGTCATCACTGCTACAGTGAACTAGAGAAGAAAGCACATCTCAATGTGTGTTTGCATACTTGTGTCCAGTCTGCAAAAAGCTGATGCACAAGAAAGCCTTTGCCTGGCAAACTCAGAAGCTCCTTTTCCTTTTTGCTGATATTTAGTTTCTTTGTAAGAACTCTAAGAAGACATCTTTTTAAGGTTCCTTTTTATTATTATTATCAAGGCTGTCCTGTCACCATCTGAGAAATTCCTAAAAAACAATGCCAGCCGTCACTACTGATTTTCACAAGATTTGAGATGCTGTCAAAAATAAATGCCAGCTCATCAGATTCTGTGTGGAAGAAATGCCTACACACATATAATTCAAACTAAAGGTTGCGGACAAGCAGCTGTTCTGTGCATACATCATCACTGCTCCTCCCCTAAAGAAGCACACACTAGCCAGTGAGTCCTTGGACATAACTGTCACAGATAAGAAGAAACATCATTTTTACTCTTTAATTGGCACTTTGCACAATCAATATAGGCTCAAAGGGCTAGAGATTTAATTTTACACTTTTCTTATCCCGGAGATTGCAGAAAGTCCATTATGTGATTGAGAAACAGGCAAGATATGCACATTATTACATCATTCATTCACTCTACCATTTAGTCACCATGGCAGAGCTGGCTGAGGACACTGGGAAGGGGGTGCCTGACTGTGCAGTGGGGGCATCGGTGATGGGAACACACACTCGCAGTGCAGCATGTTTGCTGTCACAAAAGAAGCATGTGCGATGGTGCTGGGAGTGTGGGAAAGATTATTTACCTGGCACATGAGCATGAAGTAACTCATCATAAATACTCCTGTGCTCATTAGAACAGACAACTGGACATGTGAAGAGAAAGGTGATGCTCCAGGGCCCAGGGGATCTTTATGCTGTCAATGGAAAGGCAGCAAGTAGAATACTAGTAGCTGAAGGTGGTGGATCCCTCCTTTATAATGAGCATTGTGCACGTCCGTCAGCCATTATGCCAGCAGGTATCACCACTGGCATTACTGGAACCTAGAGAGAGGAAGACCCTTATCCTGTTACACAGTAATGGGTAGTTGAAGAATTCGGCTTGCTAACCCCAAAGACTGGGCCTTATTCATTGTCCCCTCTTGCTGCTTACCCCCCACAGGAAAAGCAGGCCCTGGTGTGAAAAGGGATTGTCTGTGGCTGAATAGGGCTTCTGAGGAGAGGCAGCAAAGAATGGTGGAAGTGGCTGGCCAAAGGGGTCAACGTCACCTGGGAGTAATGTCAGGAGAAACCGTCCTCATGCATTCAGTAACTCCACAGGGTCTGCTAGACGACAGCTTAGTACTGGACATGGCTCTGGGTGCTCATGGGTACTTGCTTCAAATGAGACTGGCAGAAGGCAGTGAAGAAGAGGCGACGCACATGCTAAGGACTTGTCATATGTGAAAGGTAATAAGACGGCTTTCCCCCGTTCTTGATGGTAATGATTAAAGAAATGTATGTCAACAGAGTTTTGAACTGAATCTAAGCACCAGAAACCTTTGAATTGTGGAATATACTTTCCAAATGCCTGGAGAAAATAAAAGATAGAGATAGATAGAGACAGGGATAGATGGAAAAAGACCCTAAGGACATGAACCAAAAGCACTGCTAGCAACAATCTCTGGGTAGCAGGTTGGTATTTATTCTCTACCTGCTGCCTTTCCATATTTGTAATTTTTTAAAAAAATATGTCTCTTTTTATCATAACAAACAAAATTTACTCAGAAAGCAAAGAAAATAAAACTTCACTGAAGCAGGGGCAATGATTTCTTATGTCCCATCCCTCCCTCTCTGGCATTTAGACAGCAGCTGGCACATCAGCTAGACAACCCGCTGCCTCGCTTCTATAGCAATACTGAACGACATCTTATTTCTTTTTTTATTTTAAGGTTTTTTTTGAGACAGGGTCTCGCTTTGTGGTGCAGGCCCTGAGCTCAGCCTCCAACTCACATCACAGCAATCCTCCTGCCTCTGCCTCCCGAGTGCTGGGATGACAGGCGTGAGCCACCACGCCCGGCACTGTGGTATGTGGTACTGGTTGCTGCTGGGCGTGAGTCTCCACACCCAGTATGGTATGTGGTTACTGGGGATTGAACCCAGGTCCTTGAGCTTGCAAGACAGGCGCCGGAACCACTGAGCTAATTCCCCAGCCCGAACGACATCTTATTTCAACACACCGTTCACAATTCCCTCACACGGGTAGCCACAGGAGAAAACACACAGCCATCACTGAGATATCAGTACCGAATCCTAAGCTTGATTTTTCCTTAGAGCACTATGCTATTTTTCAAATAAGACAGGTTTAGCTTTTTTTTTTCCTAAGTGCTACTATGTAAAAGCTCCTTTCCTTCCTTAGCACACTTGCCTGTGGATTTTATTTTTAATTTATTTCCACGTGTCCCTAAGAGTGGCAGAGAAACTGAGCTGCTGAGCTGTGCTGCCACAGTGCTCTCGGAGCTGGATAGAAAATCATAGCAGTGTGAGAACAGCGCTCTGGAAAATCTGTGAAACCCAGTTAACACACCGAGGGTTGGGATGGAAGATCAGGCGACACGTCACTCACGGGCAGCTTTGACAGTGACAAAGGTGACAGAAAAGCCACGCAGCGCTTTAGTGATGAAAGTGCCCGTGTAAACTGGTCAGGTCTAATCTAGAAGCCAAGGAAGAATTGTCTCATGTCTGGATAGGGTGCCTTTCCTTGCATTCGCTTTTTATTAAATTTATTTTCCACGTTCTTGCATGAAAGGAGATTCCCACCACACTGCCCCTGGTATTAAATCCAGGGGTGAAAATATTCTCACTCAAGCTAACAGGGTCTGTGAGGGGCCTGGGTTCTTAACATAAGATTCTGTTTCCTGCTAGAAATATTGTTTCATAAAAAAAAAATAGAAGCAATGATAGAAAGACCACAGGAAACATCTGTGTATACAAACAGGCCAGCTCACTAGGAATAAAAATGCATTATGCATCATGAAAGTCTAAATATTTTTATTAACATAGTTTGTTAACCAAGAATGGAGGAATAAGGTTCCCTGAAAGTCACCCATCAACTGCTTCCTTCAGTATTTCATTTTATTCTTAGGAGAGAAGTAACGCTGAAATCTTATCTTAGATTTTAGCAATGAGTTTTCTATTAAAAGTTATTTCTTTTCCATCTCAGGCCGAGCAAAGCTCCGGGCCAAGGGGGTTAGGGAATTTGTTTCATAAAACTGACAGCTTGGCGAGCATTCAATCACTCGGCACTCCACAGCCCAGGAGAACAAATAAGTCCTTTTCTGATGCCGCTCCAGACACATTACAATGTACGTTCCATAGCTCGATCCCTGCTTTCGTACTGCTTGCCTCCTGCAGCAAAAAGAAAAGGAGGCAGGAAGCACACCAAGAAATGTGTAATCCCAGCCCTCGGGAAGCTGAGGCAGGAGGATCACTGTGAGACCGAGGTCAGCCTGGGCTAAATGGAGAATTCTAGGCCAGCCTGAGATACATAGCAAAAATTTGTCTCAAAAAATATATATATATATGATGAGATCTATCATGAGACAGCAAAATGAATCAATCATACTCTCACTCGGCCATGGTGTTGTCCTCTCCATCATGCTTCGAGCCCTGTGTCTGCGAGCTCTGACAGGCTCTGCTGAGGAGGAAAGGCAAATGGCCGCCTTGGGCAGAAACGCTGCCAGAACAGGTTGACCGGCTTGCAGCCTGGGCAGTATCCTGGGCGGCAGAAACCAGTCACCTTAAACCCGACACCAGCCAGCACCTAGCCTGAAAACTTCCACCTTAATGGGCTTACTTCAGAGTGCCCAGAAAAAAAGGAAACCACTACACAATTTCTGGCCCCTCCACCTCTTGTAAAAGACGAGGACTTTTCCCCTTCATACTCATGCACAAAAGTAAATGCTTCAATTCCTGCCCGAGACACAGCTTGTCTGGCTGCAGGGAGACACTGGGTTTGTCGGTGAGGGCAATGGCCAGGGCACACGGGGAATCATGGAGGTCTCCGCGGCCGATGACACAGGCGTGCTGTTTGTGTGGTCTGCAAGCTGCACACGTAAAAACACACATGTGAGAAGAGCTGACACTGTTGTCTAGGCTTTCACTCGCCGGTTATTCTTGGGGAAGGACGTACTGCAGGCAGTTTTGCTTTGAAGTTCCTCTCTCCTATGGCGATACAGAAAGAAGGGCGCAGATAAACAAATACCAAAGCTCATTTTCACCCACAGATTCATTTTAGAACAGGGAAAAGGTAGCGTCTTTCTGAGACTCAGTGCCATCAGGGGTCTCTCTTACCCCTCGCTGTCTGAGCCATAGGGCCAGAGGAAATCTCATTCATGCTGCCTCCATTCCTTCTTCTGTTTTGTCCATTTCTTTTATTTCTTTAGACTAAACAGCTCCGGACTGCTCGCTCTTTTTATTCTCACTGCAGAGGGTTCAGAGGTCACCATGACAGGAACTGGGATCTTAAGATGAATGCATCACCTCCTTCTGCTGCTTTTTTTCTTTTGTAATTTGTAACTGATACATTAAAAGTACATTTATTTATGGGGTACCACGCAATGTTTCAAAGCATGGACATACTGTGTAACACTCAAGTTGGGGAAAATACTACCAATCTCCTCAAACAGTTATCATCTCTTCCTGGCAAAAACACACAAAATCCTTTCTGGTAGCTTCTCCTCCTTGCATTTAGGAAAGCTTGCACCAGGCCTCAATGAGAATAATCCCTTTTCATTCGCTTCCTATTCCAGAGGAAAGAAGTGGCCCTCTGTTCCTTCCATTTACAGCACACTGTCCATCTATTTACAGAGCTTTACTTTGCAACAGAAACATTTGTTGAGGAGAGAAGTGCAGGTTTTGAAGACTTAAAAAAATCACAATTTAGTTTCAAGAGTTACGACTCACAGAGGGGATACAAGTAGCTTTGGAAGTCAAGATCTAAATGGTTCACAACTCAACCAATGAGTCTGCATTTGTTCCTCTTTTAAACAATTCGTTTGTAATTGTGATTTCAGAGATATTTAAAATACTTTATGTAAAGAAGCTGCTTTTTCTCATCCAGGACCCCAATTAAAATATTTCCATGTCCAGCTAAGATCTGCAAGTTCTACATTGACCACTTACCTGGGAGTCACCCGGAGTATTGAGACAAGACCTCGGGAGGGAAGGATAACAAGGACATAGCCCAGGCTAGTTTCCGGAGAAGCAGAATGGAGTGCTCAGGCTCCTATTTTAAGAGAAGCATTTCATTTGGAACCAGGGAAGCTATTTGGAAGAGCTTGGGATATGTCCTTGCCTTTTCTATTCATAGGTTTCCTTTCTGCTCGGTGGTGGCAACCCCACGCCAAGTCCCCAGGCTGGACTGTCTCTCCTGTTGGGACCCCACCCAGTTCAGCTGTTCATGTTACAATGCCTCCCCTGGCAGGGGGGTGACCAATTCATCCTGGCTTGCCAAGGACTGCCTGGGTTTTAAAACTGAAAGTCTCCTGTCCCAGGAACTCTCTCAAGCCAAGGCAAAGGAGGACAGATGGCCGGTCATGGTAGCAGCAGGCCATCAGCCAAAACCCTCCTCCCAGCTGGGCTTGAACCAGCAGGATCAACCCACATTCCCGCACTGCTTAAAGATCCTGACCTACTGAATGTGGATGTATTTGCAGTGAATCTGTTAAGCTGTTGACAGAGGCGCTCCTGGCTTTCGCCATGCCCATCAGGATTTGGTTTTTCTGTAGAGTGGGTTTAAAAGACTCTTATCATTCATTCCTTTTTAAAATCACATTTTCATTAGAACTGAGGGCTCAGAGGATTATCTGGGCCACTCCGCATTTTCTGGCCATTCACCTAGGCCTAGGCTGCTGTCCACCCCTGGCTGCAAGGGAGGGTGGGGCACAGGAGCACATGCTCTCCCTTCTTCGGAGTCACAACCAGGGTGCTGTGACAATTTACTCAGTCTACTAGCCATTCCTAAGTCCTACAAAGTCAGTCTCCTAAATCCGTTGGGATCTAGCTACTGGCCTCCAAACCCTACGGTTACTACTGTTCCCAGAGCCTTCCTTGGATCTTGACAACAGCGCTTGTCTCCCATTCCCCACCCCAGCTCATGCCCCACTGAGAAAGAAACCAAATACACAAATCAGACAGCATCGCTTGCCTCTGTAAAACTGCTAGCAAGACCCCGCTGTTCTGAGCCTGCCCATCTTTTCTCAGCCTGGTTCAGAAACTGCCACTTTGCCAGTTTCCCTGTCTACACATGAAAATGGCTGCTTCTACAAAGTACCATGTGGCTTAACTGGAAGCACATACTTCTGATTCCCAGCTGCGTGCTTCAACTCCACCTTGGATTCGGAGAATGAAGAGTCCTTCAGTCCCAATCACAGATGTGTGAAAAGGGACGCAGGTAAGGTGAGCACTGGCCACTGTGTTCCACAGACAAGAAGGCGGGAGGCAGCAGATCTGAAGGCAGTGCAGACGCATCCCATATGGACGGGGGCCGAGAAGGTTCTAGTGGAAAGGACATGCAGCTAGCCAGTGGCAGGGGGGCTTCAGTGCCTGGCGAGTGAGTGACAGATGAGAGAGGCTGTATTCACTGAGCTCTTTCATGGGTAGGTGGCATGGAGCTACAGAGTAGGAAGATGTAAGTATCAAAGCACCGCAACTTGACATTTTGCCACGGATTACTAGGGACAGAACCTTGTGACAACAGAAGTAAACCCTGAGTTCATGTTTTTAAAGGCTTGCTTTTGGAAACAGACAAACTGAGTGAAATTCGTGCTTGCACCTTTTATTCAACATACTATCCACATCTAAGTGCTATAGAGTGCACCGCCACCCCAGGAGGGCTCGATTGTCAGACCGTGATGCAAAGGTGCTGGGGGAAGTACTACCTGGCTTGAGAGAATGACTTTTGGTTTGAGACCAAGCCACAAAGCTCTCAACACGAAAACAAAGAAGAGGGAGAGACATACAGAGAAAAGAAAAGGAGCATAGGTTCCCTGAAAGGAAGCACAGCTTTGTGTATGCTTGAAAAAGAGCCATTCTACATTACTCTTTCACTTTAAAAATATTCAAAAAAACAGCTCAACAGCTACTTTCACAGGTAACCTCCGTTACTTCTTTCCACCTGTATTTTTTTTGAATAAGCAAAACCTCAGCATTTAAAAAATTGAGATCAAGAGTCCAGCACCATACCCCTTTCTAGGGAGCTTTCCAGACTTTTCCAACCTTTGGTCCTGCCCCAGGGCAGCTGGCTCTTGCCCTCACAACTGGAAAAAGACTTTAATTAGGGTGAAGAAATAAGGAGTAGAGGAGAAAATCAGCTTCATTATTTATCTATCTGTCTCATATGCTTCACTTGTTTTCTTTCCTAGTTAACTTTTCTGTCCCATTTGATCACTGAGGTCGGGATGGTAAATGGGCCTCTACTAGGGTTTGTCCAAAACAGCAGGGCAGTCAGGCAATTTCTAGGATCTGTGTTCCTCCTTCCATCTGTACCCAGCTCACCATCCTCTACTGAGAAGTCCACATTAAAATTCACGTATTCAAAGGAGTGGCCAAGCCTGTCAGTCACATGAAGGTGGCCAGGAGAGGGTGAGGCCGAGGACAGCACAGGGAGGGAAGCTTCCCCCAGCAGATCTGTGCCAGCCACCGTGCCAGACACTATTCTAATGCACTCTGCAGGCTGAGTGTCACTGGGCTACCAGCCACCGAGTAAAGGGCAAAAGGGCAAATTGTGCTGGGTGGGGAGGGAGGAAGGAGGTGTGAAGTCCAGGGCACCTTGGACAGAAATACAGAAAGCAGAGAGCAGAGGGGTGGAACAAGGCCATGAAGCAGGCACATCCTGGAACTGCCCTGTCCAATACAATTGGTACTAGCCACAGGAGATGAGTGAAAGTTCAGATGGACAGAATTCAGCCTGCAGGCCTCAGCTACAACAGCCTAGGCCTCAGCTACAACAGTCTAGTCCTCAATAGCTACTTGTAGTTAGCAGCTACTATATTGGACTGTGCAGATAATTTCCATTGCTGAAGAAAGTTCTGTTGCACAAGTGATGTAAAATTCATTGCCTATATGCTGTGGCCTTATATAAGTATTAATGCTCTCTGAGTCCCTGATTGCTCCTCTGTTAAACAGATCTCAAAATATCCGCCTACTTCATATAATTGTTATGTAGCCAGGTATGAAATAGTGGATGTAAATCACATGGTACAACTGTCCAGCTCACAGTAGAAGCTTAAGAAATGATGAGAAGGGTCAGAGATTTAGCTCAGTGGTTCCAGTGCAAGCACAAGGTCCCAAGTTCAATCCCCAGTACCACATACCACAATGCTGGGCATGGTGACTCATGCCTGTAATCCCAGCAGAGGCAGAGGCAGGAGAATTGCCTTGAGTTCAAGGCTAGCCTGGGCTACAAAGTGACTTCAGGGCCTGCCTAAACTACAAAGTGAGATGCTGTCTCAAAAAAAAAAAAAAAAGAAGAAGAAGAAGAAGAAGAAGCAGAAGAAGAAGAAATGCTGGATAATATGGTGGCTTTTATGATTTTGTGGAAGTCACTGGACACTTTTACTGAGGTCTGCAGTGACTAGGATGGACTCTGGATAACAGGTTTCAAGTGCAAATCTCAGAACTTCTATAAGAGGCTCCGTTTTGGAGAGGACAAGCCAGCAGCACCATTCTGAAGCGATGCCTATTTGCCAGCAGGCCAAAAAGATGGTACCTTAGCACACAGTACCATGGGAGACTTGCAGTGAGGCTAGTTCTTGAAGCCAGAAAGCCTTGTTTTATAATAGGCTTTATTTCTCATTTTTCTTTTTGTTTTAACAACTAATACCATAGCCTCTGGGACAGTTCATTATATTAGGCTCAAAGCTTCAGTTTTCTTCAGCTTAAAAGATGTTCAAGGAACCTTTCTTCTTTTTTTTTGCAGTGCTGGGGATTGAATCCAGAGCCTTGAATCTGTTAGGCAGGCACTCTACCAGTGAACTATAATTTCAGATTTAGAATATTTTTAATTGCTTACTTTAATAGACAACTTTTTTCTTATTGTTTGATAAAAGTATTTTATTGAAATTATTCTATGTTTCCATGATCAATACAAGGTAATTTATGAAGTAATACTATCATGGCTTTTATTTTCTTATAACTTCCTTGTAAACCTTTGCCACCCATATAAGAAAACAAGCACAAGCCAACCCAGAGCAGTTGTACATGTGGAGACATTCTCCCCTGACAACTAGTGAAGGGCAGTCTGGGCTCTGTGAGGGGAGAACATCCTAGAAAGGCGAGAAGAGGGCTTCCTACGGAGAGTTTTATTCTAGTTCACTGGAAAACTGGGAGTCAGTGAATGAGACCAGAGAGGTCCTTTAGCAAGAGAACACTGACATGGGTATGTGAGACAGCAGCTAAGGGACTGACAACACGACGAGGGCAGAGCAGGGAGGAGGTGGGGGTCTTGCCAGATCTGTGTTCATGGTAGCAGAGGGCAGTGCTGAGAAGAGGATAAAAGAGATTCGCACTCGTGAGAACTGGCAGCATGTCAGCAGTGGAGGCCAGGGATAAAGGGCTGAGGCTACCTGACCGGTGGTTAGTGTCCCAACTTACTGGCTCTGCCTTTCAAAGCCCTCCAAGGAAGCAACTCCATTCTTCACATATGCTTTGAACAGAGCCAGGTCCTCTGGCCCAGGTCCAAATTTAGTGAAGGGCTCAGGACAACAGCCCCAGGACCCTTGCTCACATTAGTGTTTGCAGTTCAGGGATCATAGCCAAGGTTCTTGTTCCTGACCTACTCAGCCCCTGGAGGAATCCCAGATTTCTTAATGTCATACCTAAGTAATATTTTTTATAATAGAGGATACAAAAAGTTCGATAACTTTCAGCTTTATCAAATTAAGTTGTTAAAATGCAAATGTCATCCACTATCTTGATAGGTTACAAAAGATCTGAATACCCCAAACAAAAACAAAATGAAGTAGAAAAGACAATTTGCGAATAAAGGGAAATTCTGTCAAATGGAAAATGCTTAGTTTAAATAAAATGAACTCACTGAATTTTCACCTTTCTTCCATTTCACTAGGAATGGACAGAAATCTCATTCCACACAGGCAGTGGCCTGTGAGCTTATCCTTTGGAGACTACAAGTTTCTGTGATACTCGGAGAGGGTTCCCTAAGTGGCTTAGGCCGTCAGTGTCAGCCCTGATGACCTCAAATCTGGTCACTCAGCTCCTCAGAACACACAACTGATGGCTTCTGGAGTGGGTGTGTCCAAGCGAGCAGGGCAGGGCAGAATCAGCCTTTTCTAACCTTCTTAAAATGCCAGTGATAAGCCACACAGATTTTACAACAAATGATCTCACGTTGATATTTTCACATTCAATAATTTCATGTTCAGGCTAAAAGATTAGTCATTTTTTTCATAAAAGTAAATTTCAGCCAGAGCTAACTGCTCAATCTGAAATGTATCTGGACATTCTTTAAATATCAGAAAGGAAACAGTAACATTGCTGAGTTTTTAGGAAAGAGGAGAGCATAATTTTAGAAAAAATTAAATGTAAGTTAATAGGAAATGTAACGTTGTGTGATCTTCAAAGCTTTGTTGTACACAGTCAAAACAGCACCCCTCTTTTGAGCTTTCTTTGACATCTTTCTATTTATAAAACGCAAAAGGAAATTCATCAGCACAAGCTCAATCCCTTCCCACCCATTGATTTGTTAGCCAATCGATGTCCATTGTAATCTGAAAAAAATAACACCAGCTTCCATGACCCTTTCCAAGCAAGGCCGTATTCAGTTAAGCTTAATAAAGAGAAAAACAGCACGGACCATCTGGAAAACACTCTTCCGGAGTCGCAAAAGATAGTGGCAGCCTTTGCCCAACCTGCTATAAATAAGTGTCTCAGGAAAAAAAAGAAAAAAAACCCCCGATTTTCAAATCTGTTTCTACTTAATACAGCTGCAATAGAGTTTATTTAGCTTTTCCCTATAGCAGGAAGACTGTTTGCATTTTTATGACAAGGGCCTAAATGTTTTTCACAGCCATTTCCATTGCCATTATTTTGAGGAACAACATACCACTCGGACCTGTCTGTTTGCTTCTGCAGCACACAGCAGTGGCCCCAGCGGCCTCTGCACCACAAGACTGGCCTCCGAAGCGTAGATTTATGATCCTGTTTCCTCTCCCAGTGTTGCAACCATCACCCAAATCCTGGCCTGCAAGGGGCTGGCAACTCGGAATGACCAACAATCACGTGCTGCAAATCAATTATGTATCTGCCTGGGCCTAGCCTGCTGTAGATCTCAGCTAGCTCACTGCCTCTCCCTTCAGGACAGCGACAAGGAGGGCTCTGACTGCACTCAGCGAGGCTGGACCTCTCCAGGGAGGTACACTGCTGGCTTGGCAAATCCCTAAATGCCCACCTTTCTCCCTGCCCTCATGGGCTAAACCTGCCTGGGACTGACTCTGCATATGACGCGCTCAGCTCTTCAGACATTCTCTGGAAGAGGCCATACTGCACGAATGGCTGCAAAATGAAGCAGCCCCCATTGATTTCAAGACTGAGTGCCCGCCCCTAGCCTTTGCTAGCACTCCTCAACACCCACCCCACTGTGAGAGACAGATGGGCTGAGGTGACTTGGGGACAATTTCCTTGTGTAATGAGGAATCTGAGTCTCTGCCCTCCCTGTGCCCTACACGCCTAGCCTATTTTCATGGGCTAACGGGACACAGTTTACCTCACAACACCTTCTTTATGTTTGTGAGACCCTCTGTGTAGTCTTCCAAGGGACAAGCAGAAAGAAGATGACTGGGGGCTCGCCCAGGTGGTACCATGTGCTGTCTTCTGCTGCTGAAGGAGCTCAGAGGATGTCTTTTTCCTGGAAGAATTCCCCCACCAGAATTGTTACTGCAAGGAAACAAATGTGTGTGAAGAAGAAACCAAATTGGGAGGGCAGGGTGCTGCCTGACTCTGACTATGCAATCATGCGTCCAAAATGTACCATCTACCCTCTGTCGAACTTCTCTCTCAACAATACTGGGAAACAGAACTTTGTGGTGGGTAAAAGGGCCACCACTGCCTGAAATGCATCTGTTACAAAGCCAGGAGTAAAACTCTCACAAGTATACTACAGGGTTACATTAATTGGCTTAGGCTGAAGATGCTACTGGAAAAATGACAAGAGAAGGGGGTGGGAGTGGGGGAAGGTGCCTGGTGGCTTTGAAGTCATGCCTGAAATCAGGTGCATATGAAAAAGAAATTAGGGAAGAATAAATCTATTTTCTTCATGAAAAACCGGAGAAGCTGCTAGTTCATACAATATGTCCCCCAATTACCTATGACTTCTTCAATTGCTTGCTTCCAAACATCTCCATGCTTATACAATCGTATAGACTCCTCCCCCAACCTTGGAATTAAACAAGGCACATGAACCACTTCCAGTTGTTAATTAAACAACCCTATGAACTATATATGTAAAAATCAGAAGGGGAAATTATGTCTTTTATTATTTCAAATTGAATTTTCTGAAAACCACAAATAACTTACTAACTTTGAGTCTAGACCCCCAGTTCTCTCATGTGGTGATTTTGTACCAGGGCCCAGGGTAGGGGACAGAGTGATGCTATTGGCATCTAGTCAGCAGAGAGGTGAGGGACGCTACTGAACATCTGGCAGCATACAGGACAGACCCCCACAAGAATGGTCTGGCACAAGGTGGTAATAGGAGCAAGGTGAAGAAACTGCTCCAGACACAGCCAAATGTGTTTAGCCTTTGACATGCATAATTCTGGAAGACAACAAAGGAAAAACGTCCCATTTTCTTAAAAATCCAAGGTGAGTTAATATAATGATGACTGAGGACACAGAAATAAGTTCTCAATCAGAATCTGAGAATGCTAAAGAATGCTGATGGTGGGGTATTTTAGATGCGTACTTCATCAGTCTAAAGGGATGGAAATTAATATCTCATAAAATAAAATGATTATCTAGTTACATTCCATACAAAACCAAAATCAATACATTGTATCTTACTTAACCTGTAATTAGTTTTTAAAAACACTAACACAAGGAAATGTCATTCTTTCCCATTTCTTGTTAGCTGGGTAGACATTTCTGAGAACCAGGCATTAAAAAACAAACAAGCAGACAAAAATTTTTTTAAAAGCAGATTTTTCCAGAGCATAAAAATCTTCCTGAATCATTCTGTTTTATTTACTGTATATTCAATCACTCTTTAGTGAGCAAAACATGCAGTCCATTCTCTTGGTTATGCTTGCCTGGCTTTCCAAATGCCCTCAAAACTGGGATGATGAATCACATACTTTGGCCCCATTGCACCAATTAATAGTAAGCAAAAGAATTCCACACAGCCAGGGTAGGACTTTCTGCCTGGTGTGTATGGTGGTGGGAGTGGGGGTGGTATCCTGTGGCCAATTGCTTTTAGAGCTCTTAAGAGCAGGTGCTGTGGTTCCCCAAAATTCTTTTATTTCTGGAACATTCTATGTGCCTCTACAGTGCCCCCAGCTTGAGGGTGGGCTGTGGTCAAGAAAAATCTGTGTTCTCAGAGTCTGCCTAAAGCTTCCAGGCTTAAATCATGAAAGAAAGATGGCTGACAGCTATACTATTTCAACCCTCCTAGGTCTCTATTCTTTTCTCTGAATTATAAGGCAAAAGTGACCATACATATAAAGGCAAAACTAACAACAACAACAACAACAACAACAACACCCCCACACACCCAGTCTTGGCTGCCAGCGAGGCTTACTTCTGCTGTTGAAAAAGAACAGTTGCTCTAGTGCAGCTGGAAGAGCTTTTCCAGGGAGCTGGTAAGACCCTGGCTGTTAATGAATTATTTTTCACCAGAACATCGGATTCTTCCTGTGCTCCAGTAAACAGTCTGCTTCTGCCATGAGAAACAAAACCTTCCCTTCCGAGGAGTCCAAAGAGGTCAGCCAAGGGTTTCTGAGGGTCAGCCCCCTCAGAAGCCAGAGCCACAGACACCTGACCTATAAATCACCATGGTCTCAAGCTCATTATATATCCCCTTCTGTCTATTCATGTCATCCCCAGCATCAAGGGAAGCACCCAGGAGTGCACGGCCATGGTGGGGACATTACCACAGGGCTGGTCCAATCCCTTCCTGTATTCCCCTGAACGGTCTTTAGCTCAGGTATCTACCTCTGCGACAAGACTCGGTGGGTGAAATTGGACTTCTCTGCTTATATTCTGTCTCCCTCATAGAAACAATGTTTATGTCCTTGCTGTTGTTTTGATGAAGCTATGAGGAACTAACTGTGTGTATCCTCTTTTATTCTCTCTCTTCCCTGAGGTTGGCCCCAGTACCTAATAACCTATTCTCAGCATGAGGATATGTACTTGGGGCATTATTTTCTAAGCATAAATCCCTGGAAAGAATATTCTCAGTTGCCACCAGCACAGGTTTCAAGGAATTCGCTGGCATAGGTAAGAGACAACTCTCCACCAAAGGACGAGAACACCAGGCAGGGGCAGGCCGGGTGAGGGAAAGAAAAGGGGACATTGTGAGCAAACAAGTCTGACCCCTGGTCCCCCCCCCCACTGCTTTGGTCTCTCCATTAGACTTCTGAAGCCCATACTCCTCACAGAACATGACTAAGCAAATATGCTCATAAGTAGGCCTGACAGGAGACCCTCAATGGCACATGATCGACCCAAAATCAGCATCATCTGATGCCAGGGGATTATGGCTACTGAGTCAGCCCAGGCCTCCCATTATCCAGCAAGGCAGAAGGTGTTTGTGTCCTTAGCACACCTGGAGAAGCCATGACATCACAAAGTCGGTAGTTAGTGTGCTCCAGGGCAGAGCTGTTGGACACAAATAGGTAGGTAATTTAGAAAGTTCTAGTCATCACAAGAAAAACAAATTAAAATGAATGGGCAATATTAACTTTAATGCTATTCATTTACCCAGTATATCCAAAACATCTTTTTACTATATAATCAGTACAAAAATTATTCATTTTTCTCCTTTCTCAAAGTTATGTCATATTCTGATACAAATTCTCAATGTTGAATGCAATGATGATGCATATTCATAATGTGCCAATAAAGACTTAAATCGAAAAAAAGAATTAAAAAATAAGAAACAATTACATTAAAAAATATTCATGAGCTACTCTGCATTCTTTTTTGTTCTGAGTTTTAGATAGCCAGTGTATGTATTATACTCACAGCAAATGCTAATTTGGACTAACAATCTTTCAACTGCTCCCTAGACACGTGCATCTAGTGGCAATTACTCCATACGGCAGTGCACGTACAAGACACAGGAATTCCTATTAGACAGTACTGGGATGAAAGACGAAAAAGCACCAGAAAGGGGAATGACAGATGTGAGCAGGGTGTGCTCCAAAACACCCTAAAATTATTGACTTGCTAGAGCTAATGATGCCGGCAGATATTGGAACAACCAGGGTTGGGAGTTCTAGGAGCTTGGCACTCTCTGTAAGTAGAGATTAAAATTGGCTTTTATGAAAGGCCTTGAAACTATGCGTAATCTGAATATCTGCATGCCTCCAAAACTCATATGAAGAAATCTTAATCTCCAAAGTAATAATATAAAGAGGTGTAATCTTTGTCGTATGTTTAGGTCGTAAGAATAGAACCCTGATTGATGAGAGTAGTGAT
>PVIR01000792.1:7773-81405 GCA_004026965.1 Petromus typicus | reverse complement strand
ACAAATTTCCGCTTCTATAGGCATCTAGTTTATGCTATATTTTGTTAGAGAAGTGCATGTGGACTAAACCGGACCGTGCCTGCGCTGAGGGCTGTGGTCTCTCTCAGGCTGTGGGGTGGCCAGCCAGAACGATCACTGCACTAGGCATCTGTTAGTCGAGACACCTTCCTTTCAGCTTTCCTGGTTTGTTGAAGACAGGGGCTGGGACAGAAGATCACCGAAGTCACATACTTCATTCAATAACAATTCCTGGGTTTACAATCTAATTTGGTGAAGCAGATACAGTAACATGATCAAATTACGTGTGCCTGTGTTTCTGCACGCATGTGTGTTTGTGTGTGTTCTTGGCCAGAGAGAGAAGGAGGGTCATGTGTGAAATCCAGAAATGCTAATGTGGCCGCCAAAATCCCCTTCTCACCAGCTGCCATTGGAACAATTGGGGAGCAGGAAACTCGAGAGGTTTATCAAAAACTGAGCTACACAGGAGAGGGTCTAAGTCCGGAAGGAACAAGATGGTGGGCACTGGCGCAGATGACCAGGTGGGTGGGAGGAGTGGTAATCAGAGGCATTCTCTGAAGACAAGAGCTGCCAGCTCTACAGCGAGGATGTCACCCTGATCCCCAAATCAAGCGTAATTCAGAATCCCACACAGGCTTTTGTCATGGGGAAAATGTAATTAGCTATCTTCCCCCCTCTTGGAGAATCTCATTCTCTGAGTTTCCCCTCGTATTCTGATCAGAGAATAAGCAAAATCAGAAGCCCTTTATATGTGGATTCAAATCCTAGCCCTTCTAGTGGCTCCAGAATTTCCAGGGGTGTAAAGGCTGGTTAGAAGCAGGCTAAGGGACTTGCTTTGATGATACATTTGCATAGCGCCCCCTCCTTTTTTTAATGGTTGCTCATTTGAAACAGCAATGAGTCAAAAATGCCAATGCCCCGCCAAGCCTTTAGTCCCACCAGGGACCTTGGGAGAATCATGTGACCTGTCTGAACCTCAGTTTCCTCATCTATACGATATGATTAATACTGTCCATCTCACATGGGTGTTGTAAGGATTAAATCAGGGCTTATCAGCATGGAACTGCCAATGGCTCAGGCTGGTGCTGACAACTGAGATTGGGAACCCCCACCAAACACAGAGACCCCTTAGATTTCTGCCTGCTGGTCTCCCTTCACAGTGGCCTGCAGCTCTCCCCCCACCCATTCACTCTGTCAGCTCCATCACCTATCTGGCCCCTCTATCTCATTTACTTAGTACCAGTCACGTGTTGGAGATGCCAAGATGAAAAGGCAGCACCCTTCCTTCAACCCCAAACAGGTAGGGATTATTTTGGATCTACCTTCTTGGCACATAAGTGGGGGTCAGGGGTGACTGGTGGGCTTCTTCTCCCCGCCCCACCGGCCAATTAAGGTACCATATTTTTTCAAGGGGGATGGGTTGAGGACGCTGGCCTTTGGGAGAAATAAATAAGAGACTTTGATCGGGAGAAGAGGGGCATATTGCCCCCTTAAATCATAACCACCAGTCTGGAATCAGGCTCATGACTAGAAATTTCTCTGAGTATTATCTGTAAAATAATGCTACATAGGGGTCACAAGGAAACTGAGAAGGTTTCCCACATGTGAAATGCCTGGCAGAGGGCAACAATCAACGCTAGCTCCCTTTCCAATTTATTTCCCTCCACTTCCCTCCTCCTCCCCCTCAATTCCAAGGTTAGCAGCCAGCGAACTGACATTTGCTGGGGTTTTGTTGTTGTTGTTGTTGTTGTTGTTGCTGTGGGCTCAGGGCAGACCGTATGTGCAAGAAGATCTCCATTCTGCATCACTGCGATCAGGCTGCTGGCACTAGAGCATTTCCAGCAACACCTAGCTGCGCACCTCTCAGCCTGGGCTTCTTCTCTGCTGCTGCTCAGATGGCCTGTCTCAGTGGTCTGTTGTCTGCATGTAGGATTTTGCAATTTATTTTACAGTTCTTGCCCAATTGCCCACCAAATTCTCACAACACAGGGGTAACTGGCATCACCTGGAAAACTGTTTTCTCATTGAGTAGATTTTCCAGGGCCAAACCTAGACACCTGAGGTCTGGGGTTTTCTGAATAATAAAACAACCCCCTGGGTGGCTGAATGGTCCCCTGGGCTGATACCAAAACAGTCAGTCGCTCGAGTTCCAGTCTGACTCAACTCAAGGTGCCAGGGCTACCTTGGGCATGGCACTAATGGGCATCTATCAGGTTGAGAAGCAAGTGCCCATTTGCAGGATACTGTGTGTATGGGGGGGGTGGTGGAAGCATCTAGGGTGGGGGAGGGGCCAAGCGGCCAAGAAACCAGTGTGCCAACAGGCTGAAGAGTCTGTGCCTCCCGGCTCTCCCCCGGCTTCGGCAAGTAGAATCGCTCCTCATATTGTCCTTGGGGAGGGAGCGTGGAGGGGCAGCAGGGAATGGCAGCACTGCGCTGCACCCAGGAGGGGCTCCCCACCCGCCAGGCCGCCCACCGTCCCCCTCCCACACAGCCACCCCTCCACCCTAACAAAGGCGCTGCCATACTACGTTGTCAAAGTTAGCTAAAGTCTCTCGGTCTACCAATAAACAATTCTGATGACTCAAACGGAGGAAGAGACATCTAGAAAACGGTGGGAAAGAGTCCCTGGGAAAAGCACAGAAACCTTGCCTGACGCATGCAAAGCTTAGACTTGTTTTCTCCCTACTGGCTGCTGTTCTCTCTGTTCTAAAGAGAAGCTTCCCAGAATCGGCTAAATAAAAGGATCACACCAGAGGATGCGAGATAATGCTAAACCAACAAAAACAAAGACCCAAATGAGACAGTGAGCCATGAGAGTACGCGATTATCAAAACTTTGTTTGGCCATATCTATTTATCATCGCCGCACACCCGGCTCTGCGGAATATCATTCTGTTGATGTCACTTATCCTCAGCAAAATATTTACACATCCTTAAAAACGCCAGATGAGAGGGGCTGGCCTGATCACTGCCGCAAGCTGCCTCTCCAGCCGCATCGCCAGGTTCTGGGCCGCCCAGAAGGTGGGGGCGCGAGGGTGGGTGGCACCGATGGGCACAGGTTAAAGCTCCCAGCAGTTCCGGGAACGCGACCCCCAGACGCTGAGCCCTGCCCACCTCCTCTACCTGACTGCAGGAAGCAGCCACATCCCCGCTATGGTTTCAGCACCCCCCCCCCCGCCTTTCTCATTGATTAACTTCCCAAACCATTGTTAAAGCCGGCTTGCTGCTCCTCGGGAAAGAGGCTAAATTCATTAAGCTTCGCGCGGCCACAAAAGGAATATTCATAAAAGTTTGGCAGGCAGAAAGGGAGGCTGACACGGTGCCATGGGGCGGGTGACAATCTGCTCCTCCGAAGCCACCTTCTTTCTTAGCGCCCCACTCCTCGCCCCATCCGTCCGTCGTGCCCCAAACCCACTCCAGGGACTTTGATAGGGAAACACAAAGCGGCAGCTGTTTGGCAACATTTCTACCCCTCGCCAACAACTGTGGTGGGATGCCATTTCCCACCCAGGCGGGGCTTACCCTGAACAATAGTCGGGCTTTAAACAGCAAACAAGCACACAGAGCACAACCCCAACCCCGAAAAAGCCAACGCGGAGAGACGCAGTAACTCCCTGCGCAGCGAAAGGCGCCGTGAAACGCACGCAAAAACGCGGCGAGGACGCCGCTCCGCGCCTAACATGGCAGAAAG
Source organism: Petromus typicus (assembly GCA_004026965.1). Lineage (NCBI taxonomy): Eukaryota > Metazoa > Chordata > Mammalia > Rodentia > Petromuridae > Petromus > Petromus typicus. The sequence goes on along the minus strand of PVIR01000792.1, from coordinate 77,697 downwards.
CCCCGAGCCGGTGCGGCCGCCCCGGGTCCGGGCACCGGGGGCACCGGGGCCCTCGGGCGCCCACGCACACTCACCCGGCTCCGGCGAGATGCGGGGCTGGCCGAACGGCACAAAGAGCAGCCCAGCTCGATTTGGCAAACCCCAACTTTCCACCCGGCTCGCCAGGGCCGCCAGATACGTCAACAGAATCCATCTTTCGAAGGGCCTGGAAGGCGCCGGCTTTTCCGGGCCAGGGCAGCGCGGCGGAGCCGGGGGCGGCCCGGTGCGGTGCCCGGGCGCGCAGTCCGCGGCGCGCCGCCCTCCGCGCCCGGTGCCAGCGCGGCCGGCGGCCCGAAACCCACTTCGGGGCCCCCGCCCCGCGGGCCAGCGCCGCCTCCGCAGCCGCCCCCGCCGGCCGTCCGCAGCCCCGCGGCCGCAGGGGGCCCGGGCCGCGCCCCGCCCCCGCCCCGCCGCCCCGCGCGCCGCCCCGGCCTCCGGGCGCCGTCCGGCCCCCGAGCAGGCCCCTCCCCGGGCGCCGGGGCCCTCGCGTCCCGGGGGCAGGGCGCGGGGGAGGCGGGTGACCCCGGCCCGCGCGGGGGGCGCCGCGGCCGCTACCTCGCAGCCCGGGCCGCCTCCTCCAGGAAGCCGCGAGGTGGTCGCGGGTGCGGGAACGCTCCGGTCCGGCCTCGCCGCTCGCCGCCTGAAGGGGGTGCGCGGCCGCGGGCGCCTCCGGCTCCGCTGTCACCCAGCCGCTGTCGCCGCCGCCGCCGCCGCCGGTTGTGCGTGAGCGTGTGTGCGCCGTGTCCGGGTGAGTGTGTGTCTGCGTGCGGCGCCGGCCTTTACTATATACACCGAGGGGTGGGAGGAGGCGGGGAAGGGGAGGGCTTGGGGGAGGCGGCGGAGGAGGGGAGCGGGAGGGGGGCGAAAGGGTACCCGAGGAGCAGGCAGCGGAGGAGGGACAGGTGATCGCGCCCACGGGGAGGGCGTGGCTGCGGGCGGCGCGGGGTGGCCGCAGGAGGGCGGCCAGGGCCACCGGTGGGCGGGTTGAGACCCGCAGCTGGGTCGGTCTGAGGAGTGGGGACCCCGCTGCCTCGCTGAGAGCTGGGGACCCTTCCAGCCCGCGGGATGAAGAGAAAGGGACAGAGCCCAGAGGGAGGAAGGGGGCTGGCTGATGCAGGTGGGGGAGACGGGAATCGGCCATCACCCCAAAATGCCGGTTGTGGTACCGCACGAAGATTCTTAGCACAGAGTGGGACATTAGTAAAGACAAAATTATTTCACCGACAGAATTTGATTTCTCCACAAGAGGTGATTGATGTATGACTCCAGCATTTATTAAGCGCCTAGTGTTTGCTGTACACTGGGACACGAACTGGAAAGAAGACGAATATATGGTTCCTGACCAGTAAATAAATGATATGTATCAATAGTGTCATTAACATGTTTTAAGCCTAAGTCCTTAAAATGTTTTAGCAAAGGAAGCAACTACAGTGGTTTAATTAAAGCCTAAAGATATATTTTTCCTATTAATCAAAACAGAATGAAGATCATTGAGAGGATGGTAGGTAGCACAGGACTTAAGTTTAATCAGAACCGAGAACAGTAAGAATCTAGCTTTCCTTTGTATTCTCAGACCCCCTTGAAGTCACAGCACTGTGTGTATTAATTATGACTTCTTTTTTGTAGGATTTGGAGTGGAAACAGGAGTCTAGTAGAATAATTATGCGATGTCATTGAAAAAAATTAATGAATATTGAATTTTAAAAATTATTATAGTGAAAAACATTGCCATTAACCGCCTTGAGAATACCCCCTTTTGATTCAAACACACTTTACCCTGACTTTCTCGCCCCCTTCTGAAGCAGTTTGGGAGTCCTCTCCTCTTTTTTTTTTTTTTTTTTTTTGGTTTTTTGAGACAGGGTTTCGTTTCATAGTTCAGGCTGGCCCTGAGCTCAGCCTCAAACTCATCACAGCAGTCCTCCTGCCTCTGCCTCCCGCGTGCTGGGATGAGAAGCGTGAGCCACCACACCCGGCACTGTGGTGTGTGGTACTACTGGTTGCTGCTGGGCGTGAGTCTCCATGCGCAGTATTGTATGTGGTTTCTGAGGATCGAACCCGGGTCCTTGCACTTGCAAGACAGGCGCCAGAACCACTGAGCTAAATCCCCGGCCTTCCTCTCCTCTTTTCTTGAGTTGCATCGATCCAAAACATTCACCTCTCATGGTCATTTTAACTTTGAGGAAGAGGTAGAAGTTGCATTCCAGTGAATAAAGTGGATGGTGATACATTATAATATTTTCATGAACATGCATTGCCTTTGGATGGCGTTCAGCAGCGGCAGTCCCCTTATTTTTGATCATACATCCTAAAGTCACTCACAAAAGTGGACTTCCGGAACTGCTTCACAAAGTGGCAACAATGAGGGATGTGTGCTAGAAGTGAGCAATTTGAGGGAGGGATTAATAGCAATGTGCTTTCACCATAATATTTTTAAAAATTAAATATTCACTGCATTTTTCATCACCCCTCATAGCTACCTGGACAGTTTGTAACTAGTGTGAGAACCCAAACTTATATTTGAAAGGGTCTAATGTAACCGTGATGTGATGTAAGCCTAATGTAGTAGTAACTGGGGCCAAATTATTACTTGTGAGCCCTTGTACCTTTGTGGACTCTTTGCTCTACAAAAAGATACTAAAAGTTCCATTTTACAATTGTATTAGTACAAAGACAGATAAATTATTATGTGTTAAACCATTTTCTTCACCTATAGCATCATTTTTTTCTTTCTGATTTTTAAAAGAAATTAAGAGATTTGTATGAGTATTCAAACTACTGTGGGCCCCTAGGCACTGGGTCTACTGTGTGTGGTAGAATTCAGTACTACCAATCCTCAGTACCTAATTTCCTCTTTTGGAAAAGAAAAGTTAAATTAAGAAGAACCTATTCAGCACAGGGCCAGAGAGACCTACAGTGATATATGAAAATTGATAACAATATCAAAAGTGAGACTAGTTCTTGCTTGCTTCAGTTAGGCCTTAGGGATTTTAAATCAATCTCTAAGTAATGATACCTGTTGAAATACTTGTCTTTGACTGTCTTTAATCATTTCAATAACCAAAGACTTTCTTTATAGGCCTCATAATTGTTCAGAGTTCCTGAATAGGGTATGTGAGGTCTCAGCTGCAGGACTTAGCCTAAGTACAACTAAAGATACAGCTGAGCAGTTATTACTGGACAAGTTCATGGATGACAATCCAAAAGGTTGTGTGTTTGTTGAGTGTATGTGTGTGTGTGTGTGTGTGTGTGTGTGTGTGTGTGTGTGTATAAAGTAGGGGTTGATATCCCGGAAGGGAATTACTGGCTGTTATGGTTTGTGTCTAGATGTCTCCTAAAGCTTCATGCAGTCATAGACTTTTCCAGAGGAGGCTAGATCTAGAGTGTGCTGCTGGGATTAAGGGCATGTGATTACTAAATCAGTCCACTGATTGGTTTGGCACTGCCCTGATCGTGGTAGTCTGGATAAAATAAAAGGGACAGAAAGATGCTGTTAAGGTCCCTTGTTGCTTTTGCTACTGCATGGATGCCATAAACTGTTTCTGTTCTGCCATATGCCACCCTGCCTTGGAACCAATTGATTTTGGACTGAAACTTCTTCAAACTATGAGCTTTAATAAACCCTTTCCTCCTCTAAATTTAAGTGTCAGGTATTTTGTCTCAGCGATGAGAGAAAAATAACTAAGATACTAGCCTATTTCTTTCGTTGGCCTTATCATAACCTTGAGTTAATGTTTGATCCTTTCCAGCAGTTGTGATTCATATTTGCTGTCCTTTGAGGTTCTTACCTTTTCAGAAAATATTACATTGATTCAGATTAATGCACAAGAAGCAGGCATCATGGCCCCTATCCCCTTCTGCGTTTCCATTGCGACTGCCCTTATAGAGAATGGACTAAAAAGAGGAGGTCCATAAAAGGAAGATGCGGATTTGGAAAGGGGAAAACATAAGGTGCTTTGGGACAAAATGGAATATTAATATGGAAGAAATGTGTTCATACAGTTACAGAAGTAGTAAAGAAAATGGAAGAAAGGACATCCTCAAACAGCAGGAAAGAACAATAAAAATTTTCCAGGATGGGTAGGGGAACTTCTGAGATCTGTGTCCACTCTAATGCTTGGTGTTTTTAAATGAGAATCCAAGAAATGCGCCATATCAGATCTGATGCTTTTACCTATATTCTGCTTTCATAACACAGCATCTCATCTAGTTTTCACATGCTTACCAGTTGGGTGATTTGCTCATTTCTTCGATAAAGCTCTTCAGCACCTATTGGCTACACTGGCACTGAGCTAAAGATTTTGGTTAGAAAGATGGTTAGTATATGGCTCTGACTCAAGTTTGCTCTCACAGATGGTAAATAAACTATCAATAACACACTGTGATGCTAAATGACTCATGAGTAAGAAATGGGCCAGGTGAATACCTACAGAGTGCGGCTATGGCTATACTGAACAAGTAGGGAAAGGCCTGGGCACAGAAGTCAGGAAAGGCTACCCAGAGCTGGTGACAGCTACCAAGTGCTAAGAGATAAATAAGACTTTTTAACGTAAGGAAAAGGCATTATCAGTGAAGGGAACAGAAGGCTCTGAAGAGCTTGGATGCAGAATGTTGGAGAAGCTGCAAATAGTTTGTACGTTTGGGATGGAGTCTGTGGAGAATAGCAAGGGAAAGGAAGGGAAGCAACTAGGCATCCTTTGAGGGCCCTGCTCTGTCCCTTAAAAGATCTTTTTCTTATAGTCTCCAGGAACTACTGAAGGACGTTGAACAATGGAGTGACAAGGGACGATTTGGATTGAGGAATGATCACTCTGTTGGGTATGGGGTGCAGATTGGAAGGAGATGAAACTGACCGCAGAGAGACAAGGTAAGAGAAGCTTTTTGATGATGAGGGCTTGAGTCAGGATGGTAGTAGGAAGGATGAAGAGTAGAACTTTAGTCAAGTTGTACTCAGGAGTTAGAATTGGCAGTGCTTAACGATGGAAGAAACAGGAGTTAAGATGAACAACTCAGGACGATTCTTATTCTCCAGGAGGGCATCCCATCCTCTCCCAGTGGAGGTGAGGATAATGTAACCCATTAGCAGCAATTGGCTGCAGAACCACTATGCAAGTTGCTGTCTAATGACTAATCATGTGATGGGTGTGATGGGAGTGTTGTGGGGTGTGATCATTACATAGAGGTCCCTAAGCAGAGAAGCCGATTTGGAGATGGAGATAATGTCATTGGTTCCCCAGAAGCAGATACTGAAATAAGCATCAGTAGTTGAGGACTGTAGTTGAGGATGATGAAGGGAGTTAACTGTCCACAATGGGCTGATTTTCTGGCGATTCTGACCTCGCAACCAGCCTAGGCAGAAGGTCTTTCTCAAGTATAGAGAGAAAGTCCTGGCGGCTGAATGTCTGAGGAATACATTAAAATCGTGGCCATCAGCGTACACTCCAGTGGGTTCTATTAGAACATCTTGAATTGGAAGTGCCTGTTGGGTTGCCACACAGAGATGTCCAGTGGGCATTGGAAGAACAGGTCTGGAGTTCACAATCAAAGTGGAGACTTAGAGTTTGGAGCTGTTATGCCCTGAATGGAGCTTGAGTGAATGGGTGTTAAAGAGCTCTGAGGAAGACATATGTGAATTGAGTGGTCTGTGAGCCCATCGCCCAGTCTTACAGCAACTTGATTTGACTTGACTTGCATGAATATTATATTGGGTTCTAAGAGGTTCCTGAAAACCCTGAAATTATGGAGGCCTTTTTAGTGTTCTTGAGTTTGAATGTGTTTGGAGAAAGTGGTCTGTTGTTTTCAACAGAGTCTTAAGTGCTCTATATTTTACTAAAGTTAAAAACACAGAAAGTTGAAAGTTCATTTTAGAATATTTTGACAGCTAATAATTTTACCCGGTTTTTGAAGAAGGTGGGCATTTGGAAATATCACAATGCAAAAAGACAAATGCCAAACTAAGCAATGCAAAGGGATAATGCTGAAGGAAATGCAAGGGGTAATCAAAACACTGAAGATTGAAATGAAACCTAGACTTGGGGAAAGAGGGTGTAACCCATTTTGAGAAAAAGCCCAGTTTGAATTATACTTTTATGTGAAGGATATGCAGAGCCTGTGGGGTAAGGAAAAGGTTTGGACATTTGATAGAATGGAGATATCTAGTGTGATTTTCATGAGATGGGGGGCTTCAGTAGCCTTCATTGGAGGATCACATATCATTTGCGTGACAGCTTTCTGATGAAATCGTCAAAGACAAAATCAGAGGATTTCGAGATGGTTCTTTAGCAAGAATAAGCATATACTAAAGAGCTATCACTTTGTTGTTTTAAGCTATGGGCTAGAACACCAGTAACACAATACCACACCTCTCCTGCATCAAGGACTCTCAGAGCACAGGTGTGGCCCTGTCTCATTTCACAGTGCATACATCACTCACTTTATTTCACAGAAATTTTTGGGAAATTATTGCCAGTAAGAAGAAGGCTCATTATAAAGGGATTCGCTTGTGGCAGTCCATTCTGTATTCTTCATTTCTCTTTTGCAGCCGAACACTAATGTTCAGATAGCCATCCCTCTCCTGTGAAAATTATGTGCCTTAGAATTTGATCCTAGCTTTAGGGTGGATCTGTTTGATCTCAGAAAAATTACATCTCTCCTGCTATAATTTGGATCAGATGGATGAGAGGAAAGATTTTCTGGAGGCTCGTTGGGAAGTTTTTATTCTCCGGGAGGGCATCCCATCCTCTCCCAGTGGAGGTGAGGATAATGTAACCCATTAGCAGCAATTGGCAGCAAAACCACTGTGCAAGTTGCTGTCTAATGACTGATCATGTAAAGCAGGACACTAGTGGAATTGAAAGGGCTGGCCCCATTTCTAATTGTGTCAGGGAGAGAAACACAACTGGGTCTTCGCAGCCAGTCAGCATGGATGGCCACCGGGGTGCTTGGAGCCAGGTCCAGGGGCAAGGTGACACTGAAGGCAGTGCAACCAAAAGAGCGGAGGAATGTGGGGCTGCATTATGAAACTCCTAGAACGGCTGACTCTGGAGACACCCGATCTTGTATTTTCTGTTACATAAATTATTCCATGACTTTATAGGCTAAAGTATGTCAAGATGGATCTCTGCTGCTGCCAATTGAAAGTCCCCTAAGATATATATGTACTACAACAGGATGGTCTTTGTTTTGTTTTAGTCCAGTCTCAGGAGTAGGGTCCATTCTAGAGTCAAGAAACTAACAAAAACAAGGGCAGGGAAGTCGTAGAGAAGGAGTTGGAGAGCATTTGCCAGACATCATCTCCAAGACTTCTTCCACACTGATCCCAGCCAGAGAACTAGGCTTCTGAAATGAATTTTCTGCTGAGCTCTCAAGCTTTCCATTGGAGACATAGCTCCACCCTACAGCCAACCCACCAAAGTCCCCTCCCCTAGCCTCTGATATCCACACTGCTGTCTGCACAGACCCCAAACTTGATAGGAATGTTGCATAAACTGTGACTCACCTCCATCCTGAATTATCTCTCCTACACAGTCCATTAGCTTGGTCTTTGTTTCTTTTGAAGAGAGACATTTTAGATGAAACAGAGGTGACCTTTTGAAAAATACATTACTGCTTGAGAGAAATTCACCGTTTATGCATAAGTACTGGAAAATACATATAATTTATTCTTTTAAAATGAATTGTTTATTATAATGTTCATTTTTAAATTACACAGAAGTATAAAAGGCTATTCTAGCTTTAGTATAAACATTCAATCATGACCACCTTCAATGATTTGTGTGTTTTGTTCAAGTGTTTCTCTTATAATATCTATTCAACTGAAATAATATTATATATAATTTTAGTCCTGCTTTTGTCTCTTAATTTCTTCAAATAATAAGCAAATTCTCATGGCATTCTAATAACATTACTTAATCATAATAAACATTTTCAATGGTTATATACAATTTTATTAAGTGGAATTACTACGATATATATAGTTTTTCCCTACTATCAGAAGTGTAGAGTATTTCCAACTTCTGCCCTTACAAAGAATACTACAGTTAGTATTTCTCTGTACATAAATGTTCTTGATTAATCATTATTTCTCAGAATAAACACACAGCTTTAATATTTCTGGAGTAGATGCATAAATATTCACATGTTAACAAATGAATTTTAAGAAGGATATTCCAGTTACCACTCAAAATATGAGATCTGAGAACACTTGCTTCATGTGTGCTATTTGTCTCAATATGCTTTAAGATATATTTCTCTGATTACTAGGGAGGTGAGCAGTTCTTGATTGTGCACTTGGTACTTGAACATCTAAGGGAATTGCCAGTTTATTGCCTAAATCCAGTTTTTAATTAATCATAGTGTTTGCGTCTTATTAGTATATATGAATCCTTTATTTAATACAAAATAAATGTATGTCATAATGGCAGCAAATATATGACATGGTTTATTTTTGTTCCATGAATTTGGGCTATTATTATATGTAGGTAAGTTTTTAATTTTTGTAAAGTTAAATCTATCCATCCCGTGTTGTAATGACTTTTGTTATTTGGATAAAAAATAATCCACCCTAAGTAATTACATTTGTATTCATTTAGAATTTTTGGCATTTGCTTTAAAGTGGGACTTTATGTCATTTTTCTAAGTGATTGTTCAATTGTCTCAATACTATATATATCCCTCAATATATCCCTTGTTTATTTGTATCTGATATTTTAGCAAATAAGCTGATGCTTAACTGATTCTATTTCTGATCTCAATCTCTCAGTTCTGTTTTATAGCTGTCTCTACCTTTTTTATAAAATATTTTATTTTGAGATGTTTATAGACTCATATGCAGCTGTAAGGAGTAACACAGAGAGATTCCATGAACTCCTTCCTCAGTTTTCCTCACCTCTCTTGCATCTTATACCTAGCCACCATGTTCTTCTCCAATTGTACGATGCCAGCTCAAAATATGTTATATGGATCATGCAGTATATCATGCAGTATATAAATTGGGGATGACTTGTTCTCATTGAGCATCAGGCACTGGGAATTCACTCATGTTGCTGTGTTTATCAATAGCTTCTTCCTTATAATAATTAAATGATAATCCATGGGATATACATTCCATAGTATATTAACTATTCGTTTGTTAGACTACATCTGGGTTGTTTTCAGCTTTGGGTTCTTATGGGTAGAGCAACTACAGACATTCATCTACAAAGTTTTTATGTGAACATAAGTTTTCACCCTCTGGGATAAATTCTCGAAGTTTAATTGCTGAATTGGAAGGTAATTATATGCTTAGGTTTTAAAGAAAACAACAAACTGTTTTTACAGAGTGGCTGTAACATTTCACATGCCATATAAGTGACCAAGTTTCTCCATATACTCACCAGTATTTGATGTTAGAACCATTTTTATTTTAGACATTTTAATAGGTGTGTAGTGATAACTCATTGTGATTTTAGTTTATGTTTTTCTAATAGCTAATGATGTTGAACAGCTTTTCATGTGTTTATTTCTATTTATATCCTCTTCAGTGAAATGGCTGCTCGTGTCTTATGCCCGTTGTTATTTGAGGCTTTTTAGTATTGAATTTTGAGTGTTTTTTAATGATTCTAGATATTAATCTTGTGTCAGATATGTGGTTTACAAACTTTTCTCTCAGTATCTTTTTTTATATCATCTTCTTAACACGATGTTTCACAGAGCAAATGATTTTATTGTTTTGCCTGTGAAATTCTAATTGCTCCAGGGCTATTTATTGCAAAGATTACCTTTCCTTTTTTTTCTTTGCTTTGGCACTGTAATGGTTTGTATCTAGATGTCTCCCCAAAGCCTCCTGGGGAGCTGAAGGATCATGGGGCTTTGGAAGCTGAAGGATCACGGGAGCATGGTACACATCAAGAGATTAGAACACATGACTCTATAGCTAAATATGTTATTGGAGGAGGTGGACCCCGAGGGCGTGGCCTCAGGGTCTATCGCCCTCTTTCCTCCCTTGATCTCTTTCTGCTTCCTGCCTGCTGCACTACGAACTGTTTCTCCTCTGTCATGCTGCCTGCCTTGAGTCGGCTGACTGTGGACTGAAACGTCTATAAACTGTGAGTGAAAATAAACCTTTTCTCCTTTGAGTTGTGGGTGTTAGTATTGTGTTTCATTGACAAGAAAGTGACTAATACAGGCTGATGTCAAACATCAGTTGGCCATATTTGTGTGGTTTTATATCCAGTTCCATTTATCTATCTGTTTATCCCCCCTTGAGCAAACACTGTCTCAATTACTGTTGCTGTTAGTAAGAATTAATATCAGGTATTATTATATCAGGTAAAAATGAATCTTTCCTCTTCCTTTTCAAGGTAGAGTTATTCTAGTTCCTCTGCCTTTCCATTTCAACTTTAGAATATCCTTTCCTATGTCTGCAGAAATTTTGCTAGGATTTTGATGGTAATTTCTTAAAATTTATAGACCAATTAGGGAAAATAACGCTTTTATTACATTGTATTTTCTGAGTCATGAACATGGAGCATATCACCATTTGTTAAAAACTTGTATTTCATCAGCATTTTGCAATTTACATTACATAAATCCTGTAAATATTCTGTGAATTTTTAGCCACAAGTGTTCCGGTTTCTTTGGAATAATTGTAAATGTTACGGTATTTTAAATTTATGTTTTCACACAATCTGCTAAAGATAGAATAAATAAAATTCTTGAAGACATAGGCATAGGCAAGAATAAACAAATGGGATCATATCAAATTAAAAAGCTTTTGTATAGCAATAGAAATAGCTAATAGAGTGAAGAGACAACCTACAAAATGGGAAAAAGTTTCCCAGCTATCCTCCAGACAAAGGACTAGTATCTAGTATTTATAAAGAATTCAGAAAAATTAGACTCCATGAAATAAAATACCCAACCAAAAAAGGGCAACTGAAGTGAAGAGATGTTTCTCAGAAGTACAAATGGCCAATAAATACATGAAAAAAATTCAATATCTCTGTCAATTGGAGAAATCCAAATTAAAATAGCATTGAGATTCTACCTTACTCCAGAAAGAATGGCTATCATCAAGAAACCAAATGATGACAAATGTGAGTCTTGAGGAAAAGGAACCCTTCTGCTTTGTCGGTGGGAATGTAAACAGTACAAACATCATAAAATAAGTATGGAAAGTCCTCAAAAAGCTAAAACTAGAAACTTCCTTTGACCTAGCTTTCTCTTCTAGGAATCTTTCCAAAAGAGTTAAAGACATCATATTATAGCTATGCATGCACACTCATGTTTATCATAGCACAACTCATAATAGCTAAGTCTTAAAACTGGCACATAAAACTTCAGCAGATGAAAGGATAAAGGAAATGTATTTATACACAGTGGAGTACTACCCTGACATAAAGGATAAACCTGAGTCATTTGTAGGTAAATGGATGCACCTTGAGACTATAATTTTAGAAATAAGTCAGACATACAAGTTTAAGTAATGCATGGCTTCTCTTATATGTGAAACTCAAATTATAAATAAAGAACAAGCAAAAGATAGGTAATATAAAATAGGGAGATAGATCTTTTGAAAATAGGAAGGAGATAAAGAGATGGAGGGAGTGGGAAGGGAGGAGAGAAGGGGACGAAAAAAGAATTAGGATGCATTATATACATGTACCAACTCCCCACAAGGAATGTAGTCGTTATGTACTGAAAACGTACTAATAAAAATAAAAAATGAAAAAAATTACAAGTAAATAAATTTCTCTTTCCACATGTTCATTGGCAATATATAGAAATAAGATTTATATTTTTGTGCTCACCTTGTGTTCTGCAACCTTTCTGGACTGCAGAAAAATTAATAATTATAATTATTGATTAATAGTAATTAATAGTAATAATCATAATTATGATTATAATGAAATTATGATTATGATTATAAAAATTAATAATTTTAATTATTCATTCTGAGAAGTCTTTTTAAAAATAGAGATTCCTTGAGATTTTCTACATAGGCAGTGGTATCATCTGCTAATAGGAATAGTTGTATATTATTTCTTTTCAGTATATAGTGCCTTTATCTTTTTTTCATTTTACTGTAGTATCTAGATTTTCAAGTACTATGTTAAGTGGTGAGAAGAGACATTCTTACCTTGTTCTTGATTTTTTTTTTTTTGAGACAGGGTCTCACTTTGTAGTTCAGGCTGGCCCTGAGCTCAGCCTCCAACTCACATCACAGCAATCCTTCTGCCTCTGCCTCCCAAGTGCTGGGACTACAGGCATGAGCCACCACGCCCGGCATTGTGGTATGTGGTGCTGATTGCTGCTGGGGTGAGTCTCCACGCCCAGTATTGTTATGTGATTACCAGGATCAAACCTAGGTCCTTGCGCTTGCAAAACAGGCGCTGGAACCACTGAACTATTTCCCGGGCCCACCTTATTCTTGATTTTACAGAGAAAATATTCAGTCTTTCACCCTTAAACATGATGTTATCCAAAGTTTTACTGGGTTTACTTTGTCAAGTGAAAATAATTTTCTTCTATTCCAAACTTGCCCGAGTTTTTAATCCCAAAACTTTTTGTCAAATACATTTTACAAATCAGTTAATATTGACTATTAACTTTTCTTCTTTAGCCTGTTGATATGATGGATTGCATTGATTTATTTTTAATGTTGAATCATACTTTCATATCTGAAACAAATTCCACTGGGTGTGTATTCCTTTTATATTTTATTGGATCCTACTTGTTCTTTTGTTGAGGAATTTTGTACCTAAATTCATAAATATAAGCATATAGGTTTCATTTTTGTACTAGTTTGTGAAGTTTTGATATCAAAATAATATCTGATTCATACTGTAATTTGAGAAATTTTCTACAAAACATTGTATGCATAATTAGTGCTAATTCTTCTTTAAATATTCTGTAGAATCCTCAATAAAAACTACCTGGGCCTGGATATTTTTAAATGGATTTTTAAAAAATTACATATTGAGGGGCCGGGGAGTTAGCTCAGTGGTTCCGGCGCCTGTCTTGCAAGCGCAAGGGCCTGGGTTCGATTCCCCGGTAACCACATACCATACTGGGCATGGAGACTCATGCCCAGCAGCAACCAGTACCACCTACCACAGTGCCGGGCGTGGTGGCTCACGCCTGTAATCCTAGCACTCGGGAGGCAGAGGCAGGAGGATTGCTGTGATGTGAGTTTGAGGCTGAGCTCAGGGCCAGCCTGAACCACAAAGCGAAACCCTGTCTCAAAAAACCTAAAAAAAAAAAAAAAAATTACATATTGATTTTCTTTATTGGTTTTAGGATTATTCAAATTATCTACTTAATCTTGATTGCAATTGGTAATTTGTGATTTTAGATGGAATCAGTCTATTTTTTCCAAGTTGTCAAATTTATTGGTGCAAATTATCTGTAGTATTCCTTGATCATCCTTTCAATGTTTATGAAAGTTGTAGTGATATCCTCTGAATAACTTCTAATATAGCTAAGTTATTTCTTCTGTTTCTATCAGTTGTACTAAAACTTCATCAATTTTATTTTACTTTTTGATCAATGTACTGTGCATTTCATTCATTTTTGCTATTATTTTCCTATTTTAAATTTTATTGATTTTTGCCTCTTATGATTTCCATTTGTTATGCCTGTTTCAGGCTCATTTTACTCTTTTTAATTTCTTGATATATCAACTTAGGTTATTGATTGAAAATGTTTATGCTTTTGCTAATGTAAGTTGCGGGTGCTGCAAACTTCTCTTATAGTGCTCTTTTAGCTGAATCCCATGTATTCTGTTGTGTGGTAGTTTCCTTTTCATTCTTTTCCATGCATTTTAACAATTTCTGTAGGGATGTCCTCTTAGACACACAGATTATTAGAAATGTATTGCCTACTACTTTCTACGTATCTAGATATTATTCTGCTCTTTCTTTTCTTTCTGTTATCAACTCTTATTTTGATTCCATTTAGAAGTGTGTTGCTTAATTTTCAAGTCCATAAATATTTTCTTGTTCCTTTTTTAGTTATTGACTCTAGTTTGATTCCATTATGGTCAGAGAACATGCTGTGTGTGATTTCAACACTTCCATATTTACTGGGGTTTGTTTTATGGCTCTAGATAGTTTCTATCTCAGTAGCTATTACATGGATGATTGAAAAAAATGTGCTTCTACTGTTGCTGGGCGGGGTGTTTTATCTCTGTCATAAGGATCCTGCTGTTGGAGTGCATAGTTCAGGTCTTCTACATGCCCTCTGATTTTCTGTTTAGTAAATTTATCAATTGTTGAGAGAGAGGTACTGAAGTTCCTAACTACTGTATAATCATAAATTTTGTCTGTTTCTCCTTTCAGCTTCATTAATTTATGCTTCATTCATTTTGAGACTCTGCTGTTGGATACATGCATATTTCTAGTGTATTCTCCCTTTTATCATTTTGCAGTTTTTCTCTATCTCTAACAGTTTGCTTTGAAATATACTTTATGTTAACAGTCTCTCCCAATTGGTTTAATTTTTGCATAGTGTATACCTACAGCCATCTTTTTCCTTTCATTCTACTTATGCTATTGAATTTGTGATGATTCCTTTGTAAACTATATAATTAAATCTTATTTAAAAAATACATTTTGACAAAAAAAAATACTCTGCCAATCTCTGCCTTTTTCTTGGTGTATGCCAGCCACTTCCATTTCCGATGATCATTGATATGTCAGAGCCCAGGTTTTCGACTTTGATATTGTTTTCTCTATTTCTCATTCTTCTGTTTCTGTCTTCTTGCCCTCAGGAGGGTTAATTTAACTTGCAAAAGAATTCATCTTAAATTATCAGATTTTAGGGTGTATCTTTTCACATAGCTTTCTTACTGGTTTATCTGGTTATTAGGATAGATATGTATAGTAATGTATAGATATGTAAGGTATCATAATTTACTGGTATCAAAATTTTGTTCCTTCAAGAAAAGTATATAAAACTCACTTACATTGGCATCCCTCTAATCTTACTGCATTAAAATATAATTGTCTTAGCTGGGTGTGGTGACACATGCCTGTAATCCAGCATTCTGGAAGGCTAAAACAAGTTCAAACCCAGTCTGTGCAACATAGTGGTTTAGGAAGACCCTGTTTCAAAATTTAAAAAAAAGAAGAAGAAAGGGGAGCGCTGGGGATGCAGCTCTGGGTTTAATCCTTGGTACTTAAAAAAAAGTTATTTTGAGTGGTGTTCGGGTAATCATCAAATATAATTTATAAAACTTATGTAAAGCACTATTATATGTGCCTCTGTTTCTGTTCTTTTAATTGTTACTTTCTCCTTGATTCTCTACAATCCCATATTTAAAAATTTTTGTTTGACGGGCCGGGAATTTAGCTCAGTGGTTCCAGCACCTGTTTTGCAAGCGCAAGGACCCGGGTTCGATCCCCGGTAACCACATACCATACTGGGTGTGGAGACTCATGCTCAGCAGCAACCAGTACCACCTACCACAGTGCCGGGCGTGGTGGCTCACGCCTGTCATCCCAGCACTCGGGAGGCAGAGGCAGGAGGATTGCTGTGATGTGAGTTTGAGGCTGAGCTCAGGGCCAGCCTGAACCACAAAGCAAGACCCTGTCTAAAAAAAAAAAAAAAAATTTGAAGAATATCCTTTGGCTGATATTTAAGTATGGGTCTAAGAACAACATATTTTCTTAGTTTGCCTTCCTCTGTAAATGATTTCTTCTTTATTTCTGAAGAATATTGTAGTTTAACAGTTCTTTTCTTTCAGAAGTTGAAATATATTACACCACTTCTAGCATCCTCGGTTTAAGAAATGAAATCTATTGTCATTTGAACTTGTGTTCCCTGATAGATGATTCATCATTTCTTTCTGGCTATTTTCACAATCTTATCTTTGTCTTTTGTTTTCAGAAGTTTAACTGTGTTGGGTCTTGAAGTGGATTTTTTAAAAATTTATCTGGTTTGAGGTTTGCTCAGCCTCTTGAGTCTATGTATTTTCTTCTCCTAATTGTGGAATGTTTAAGCCATGTTTAAGTCTTCCAGCCTCATTGTCTTTCTCCTATTGTTCTGGAACTCTGATGACATGAATGTTGGATTAAAGGTGTTTTATTGTCATATCGCTGCAATGCATAAGATTTACATATATATATTTATTTATATAATATATATAATGTGTATAAATTCTTATCATTTTCAATCCCCTTTCCTATCTTTGAAAAGTCTACCTTTGCCTTATTCTTTATTTACAATTGTGTTTCTCATATGAGAAGAATAATGTGCTATTTAACTTTTTGTGTTTGACTTATTTCACTTAACATTATGACCTCAACATTAACCCATTTTCCTACAAATGACTTGAATTCATCCTTCTTTGTAGCTGGATAAAATGCCATTGTGCATATATACCACATTTTCTTTGTATCCTCATCATTGATGGGCAGGTAGTTTCCAGAGCTGAGCTACTGTGAAGTTCACTACTACAAATGTGAGTATCACTACATTATGTTATATTATGATGTCTTTAACTCTTTCAAGAATATACCCAGGAGTATAGCTGGGTCAAATGGAGCTTCTATTTTTAGTCTTCTTAGGGATCTCTGCACTAGTTTCCTTAGTAGTAGTACAAGCTTATATTCTCACCAACCATGTAAAAGGGTTTCTTTTCTACTACATCTTCACCAGCATTTGTTTTTCTGCTTTTGATGATAACCATTCTTACTGGAATAAGATGGAATCTGAGTTGTTTTAATTTGCATTTTCCTTATTGCTAAAGGTGAATGTTAGAGACTTTATTAGTGTTTCATGGCTGTCTTGCAGTCGGTTCAGTTCTTTTTCTAATCTGCTTCTTTATGTTTTAGAGATTGAGTAAATTTTATCAACTTGTCCTCAGGTTCACTGATTCTATGTGCTGAAGTATCTTTTTTTTTTTTATCTTTATTGGTACATTAAATATACACATCATGATTGCACTCCATAATGGGGATTTGTACCAGTATAAGACACAACTTAATTCTCATTAACAAGTCCATCCAATAAATTTTTTTTTGGTATTATATTTCTCAGTTTAGGATTTCCATTTCACACTTTTTTGTAGTATTTTTTAAATTTTTAAATTCAAATATTTATTGGCACATTATGAATACACATCATCATTGCGTTCAACATTGAGAGTTTGTACCAGAATATTACATGACTCCATTTTGCTTTTTTATAAATTATATCTTGTTTGTGAGATTTTGTACTTTTAAATTTATTTCAAAAGAATTCTTTGTTTATTGAAGTTTCTTAATTACAGGATTTAAAACTCTTTTTCAGACAGTTCTATCATCTGATTCATTTCTTTCTTGTCATCACTTGACTGTGTTTTTTATTCAAGTTGTTCTTTACCTGGCTCTTGATGTGTTGGATAATTTTTCAATTGTATTCTGGACATTTTTAATGTAATATTAGAAGTCTCTAAGTCCTATTTAAATAATTTTAGCAGGTAGTCACCCTGCTTAGGTTTGGTGTAAGGGTCCTGACTGGCTTTTGTGAACTGCATTTTCGGTGATACCCTAATTCTCTGAGCGTTCTCAATGCCTCTTGCCGTGTTTTGTTTATTTGGTGATTCTGGGATTCCCACAGGTCCCCCTGATGGTTCTGTCCCACGGACCAAGGGTGTTTTCTCAGGCAGGGTCAACTGATGTCTCAAGGAAAATATGGGAATCTCTGGCCCATAGGAACAATGAATGCTTTCTGGGTCACACAGCTTGTCATGTTTGGCAGAATCCCTCTTGCCAGTGCCACCCTGTCACATAGTGTCTTTCAGCAGGGGATAGTTGTCCTAGATTTGGCCAGAAAGGAGAAAGTCTGTTGTGTTTAGTGAGGCTCATGATCCTTTCCCACTGTGAGCACCGCAAGCTCACTAGGCATTGTCAAAGGGACTTCCAGGGGATCTGATAGAGGAATGAGTCTCCTTGGGCTGTCTTGTGTTGACAGGTACTGGGAGATTCAAAATGTCAGAACTGAGTTCCCTCCTTTCGTTAGCGAGTGTGGATACAGGGCGCCTTGCTTCTGTGTTGCTCCTCCAGGCCTGCACCTCAAATAGCTCTCTCTTCCCCTGTTGCTTTGTGGAGTGCTCTTTTGGTTGCCTCTTGATTTTTCCCAAGGCCTATGACTGTATTTAGCAGGGAGGAATAGGGCCTAAGCAATCTTGTCCAGACCATGACTTCACTTAATTGTTTGTTGGTTATTTTAAAACTAAGGAACAATTAAAGACAAATAGATGATTGATGCTAAAATAATTTTGGTATAGAAATAAAGGGCATTTTCACAAATGACCTGCTCTAAGTGTTAAGCTATGCCACCGAGAGTAGGGTAAGTAAAGGAGAGATTAGAAAGATTTTTGAGTAACAGCCTTGAAGCCAAGGGTTGAAAGAGTATTAAGAAGCTGAGGGGGGTTATTATTATGTTTGTTTTATGATGGGATTAAAAACTAGAGGATCTGAAGCATTAGGCTGCTTTCCCCAAATTGCTTGGTTGTTCAGCACAGGATGGATACAGGATTCAGGATTAGGACATTCCAAGGCCATGGTAACAGCACACTATTTCCCAAGGCACCGCTTCAAACTCTGAACACAACACAAGACATTCTGCAGTGATGAAGTAGACCTTTTACCTATCTGGCAAATGACCAGAAACTTTGAACAGAAACAAATGTTTACTAAATTTGACTGGTATTAAGTGTGTGTTATTAATTGCCTCTTAATCATGCTGCTTGGAGGGTACTTAATTAATGTTCACGAATTCATCTTGAAATGATAATTACCAAGTGGAGTGCTTAGTCTTACAGGGAAAATATGAAATTATTATTAGCATTTGGATGTTTGTGAAAGCATTATTTATGTTTTCCTTTACTGCTAGAATTTATCCACAATTTCTTTTCTTTTTTTTTTTTTTTAGACAGGGTCTCGCTTTGTAGTTCAGGCTGGCCCTGAGCTCAGCCTCAAACTCACATCACAGAAATCCTCCTGCCTCTGCCTCCCGAGTGCTGGGATTACAGGCATGAGCCACCACACCTGGCACTGTGGTGTACAATACTGATTGCTGCTGGGGTGTGAGTCTCCACGCCCAGTATAGGTATGTGGTTGCCGGGAAATCGAACTCCAGTCCTTGCACTTGCAAGATAGGTGCCAGAACACTGAGCTAAATCCCCAGCCCCCACAATTTCTGATAAGTTATAGTTCTCTTAAATTTTAAGGGAAACATTTGTTCCCAGTAGTATCTATAGGGTTTCTGATTTAAAAAGCTGGCTATTTTCTAATGAAGTATATTTTAGACTTTCATCATATTTCTAAAATCTAACTCTAAAAATCATATATATTATATATATATATATATATATCTTAGATTCTTTTTCAAAGAGAAGTTCTTTTTCAAAGAAACTCAAGACAAGAGAGTTTTCCCTTCTCCCTCCCTTCCTCCCTTAAGAGAAACCATTCAGGACCTGGGATTGAGCTCAGTTTTTCCAGCACCTGCTTCACAAGTGCAAGGTCCCAAGTTTGATCCCCAGTACAGAAAAAGAAAAGAAGAAAAACCATCCAAGGAAAGTACACCTTAAATAAAGCCAAACTACACATAGCACCCTGAGTGAAAACTACATCTGTTTATCTATCCAGAACAAAAAAAAGTATGTATTTGATGATTGGCCTATGAATATTTGTTATATTGAACCATGGCAAACAACACACTGGAAGTACATAAATGTATTTTTGGAAAGTCTATTGACATTTTCAAGATGGTACAATATCATCTCTCACACCCCACAAATTTCTTTAAGCACAGTAAACAGTTTCACAGCATTCTAAATGTCAACCAAGTTTCCAAGAGTGTCTATCCTGTTGTTAGCTGATGTTTCTGCCAGAGGTATAACTGGTTTCAAGTACCTTAGTATCTTCCTACATGTCTTATAGTTTTCATGCCAAAAGTTATGATGCTTTGGTAATTTGGGAGCTCACTTTGCAGCTGAGCTATTAAATCATATCTGTATGAGGTGAGATGGCAAGGATTTGGGTGGAATGATCAGACTTATAAATTACAGATGCAAGGATTAGTCTGTTAAGATAAATTATCACTCAACTTGGAAGAACTCAAGGGTCAAGTCCACAAAATATCATTCAAGTGATGTACAAGTGATTCACCACGAGGAATGACGCACTCATTTACAGGGCAGCCTCTAACATCTGTAATTCTGCAACTCGAGGGAATGGGGAGTACGTCCGTCCTTGCGAATCTGCCCAGAGGAAGCACTGTGAATGTTAGTTTCCCTCCTCATTGTTCTATATCATGTCATCAAGTGATGCTACAGAATATTCCCCTGCACCAAATAATTGCCCTAATATCAAGTGAACAGGCAAGAAGCCATTTTTATTTTATCTGCAGTGTGGCCAGCTTTGCAGTACCAAAGCAAAGTGGAGAAATTATTTAATATCCAGTAACCACTTGCTTATTTTTTGCTAAAAGGACTCAAATTATTTCTGTAACGCAAATATCTCTTTGGGGATATAAATGAAATCAGATTAGTCCACACTTCCTGGCTCATAATTCCACTTGCTTCAAAGTCACTGGCTTTCTGGAAAAGTCCTCCTTCTTCCAAACAAACATTCCTGGATGTCCCTGGCAGGGTTTTGCAGGGAGATCGTTAACCAGGATGGCAGCTGCAGGCCCCACATGTTTGCCATGATCAAAATGTGCTTCGCTTGTGCAGTGGCTTCCCCTGGTTGATGTCATCCACTCAGAAGCGGAGCGAAGGCCCTAGCAGAGTGCTGCTCCTGCTGTTGCTGAGATTTCCAGTTTCTCTACCATGTTCATTCCCGCATTGCTCTAAATAGGCCATGATGCAATGGCAGAGAGACATTCTGTTTGGGACAGCCATCCAGAGAATGTCTCTCTCTTCTGTACTGTCACCTGAGCCCCAAAGCAAAAATACTATCCGGTCCACCCAGAGTGGCCCATAAAATGGCTCCTTCTGTATTGGACTCAGTGCCTCTCTCCATCGAGGGGCAAAAATCACGTCATGAAACAAACATTAACTAAGTCAGAATCTGGCTCTCCTTTTCTCTCTTCGTTTCTAATTTCTCCAGCTCTCTCTACCCCCACAATCCATGTATCTAAATCCTCCTTCTTCCTTCCAACCCAGAACTAAAGAACTCAAGAACTCATGGGCCTCAATTCACAGAAATGCTGCGCAGCTGGCCCACAGCCCCTGTGCCCACAGTGAGCAGCAGCTGCCCTTGAGCTCACATGCTCTTTATTGGCCTCTGTCCTCTCCTTGGCTTTTGATGCATAGATGGGGCCTTGGATTCTTTGCAGAGTGACTTATCATACCTCATGGGTAAATGAGATAATACACTGGGGTGTAGGGAGCAAATCTTAGAATGAATAGATGGATAGATAGATCCAGTTTTACTGCTATTTAATATATACATTGTCACCAGTACCCTCCACTCTCTCTATATAAATGATGGTCCTGTGTCCCATGTGGTTTTTGAGGTATCCTTCGAAAGAAGAAAGAGTTGACAGTGGCGCCTTCAGGAAATCATGCCATTCAACCTACTATAAAGAATTACCATTTATCTAGTCCTGCTATCCTGTTGTAACTAATAACCTCTAAACATGGGTATGTAACTTAAAATACTGATGCAAAAAGTACACACAGATTAAGACACTGACACTAATACAAGCACATCTAACCAGAAAACCTGACAGCACTGACAATTCCTCCACCCTAACAGTAGCTCAGCATCAGTATGTGGATTAAATAATATTACAACCAGACTACTAAAAACTAGAAAATTATAGAAATAATTTAAAATATGTGATGAACAATTCTCTTAGCCAAGCGTGGTGATACACACCTGTAATTCTAGTACTCCAGGAGCCTGGACCACTTATTACTTAGCAAGAACCTACCTAAAAATGAAAAATAAAAAGAAGGTTATAAAGGCCCAAAGTGAAGGTCCTGGATTCAATTTGCAATAGAACAAAAAAGAAAATCTTATCTTAGTTTAGAATCCCTCAAAACAAACATTTATATTCAGTTATCTTATTTGGGAGGTGATTCCAGGAAGTACTACTAGGAATGTACAAAGGTAAGAATGCAATAAAGGATATGGCAATCAATGGGTTGCCCCCTTGCACACCTAGGACTCTGTCCAGCTGAGGATCTCTTTGAGTCTGTGTGGAACCAAATCAACACCTGAGGTTGAAGAAAATTAAGATCCTTATCCACTGAATCCCATGTCATACCTTACAGGTTGGGAGCCCTTCCTGGGTATTGGGTTTAGCGCTTAAGGCCTCTCCAATGCATACTGATCACAGTGTAAGAGTTAGAGAGCGTGTTTACCCAAGGAGGATGGAAGTAGTTGCTTGTACAGTAACCCCTGTTGATGCCAACAAGCTTGGATTGAGGGGATATAGGTTGGGTTCTGCCAGTGTCTGCTAGTGCTGTGACCCTTCCTGTGAGTGTGGACTATTAAACTATTAAAAAATCTTAATAGGAAGACAATAGTTGGAAAGATCTTTAAAATATTCTTTATTTTCCCCATCTTTCAAATTGTATTTTAGTGTGTATGCTTCATTATGCATGTAACACATTAGAGCAATAGAACACAAATGTAATTTAGAAACAAATATATCTGTTTAGTAGTTCATGCTCAAAATATTTTCACTGAAGTAGGTTCCTGGATCAAAAAAGTTTGTGGTGGGTCAGAGATTTAGCTCAGTGGTTCCAGCATCTGCCTGGCAGGCGCAAGGTCCCAAGTTAGATCCCCAGTAATCACACACTACAATGCCGGGGATGGGGATTTATGCCTGTAATCCCAGCACTCAGGAAGGAGGCAGAGGCAGAAGGATTGCTGTGAGTTCAAGGTTAGTCTGGGCTACATAGTGAGCTTAGGACCAGCCTGAGTTACAAAATAAGAATTTGTCTCAAAAACAAAAAGTTTGTGCTGTGTACTCTTCTAAGGAGGTTAGAATGTCAGAATGGTTTTTGAGTTCTAACAAACCCTGTTGAAACACCACAGGTCAAAGTAGTTATGGAATAAAAAACCATAAACTTCTTTTCCACAGAGATGTCATCCAAAAACCATTTCCCTTAGCTTTCATAGAACTCTT
Source organism: Petromus typicus (assembly GCA_004026965.1). Taxonomy (NCBI): domain Eukaryota; kingdom Metazoa; phylum Chordata; class Mammalia; order Rodentia; family Petromuridae; genus Petromus; species Petromus typicus. The sequence goes on along the minus strand of PVIR01000792.1, from coordinate 54,552 downwards.
AGCTATCTCACTGCATTTTAACATCTCTTTGAGTGTCATTGTATTCAAAAGTAGGTTGTCTTATAAATGAAAACAGTGAATCATGGCATTCATGGGGACAGAAAGGAAGAAATACTCACAGGAGATGGTACTGAAATGGTGGAGCCATGAGAGTCCAGTTGGTAGGCCACATTTTGCCTGTGGACTTTTAGAGAGGAGCAGCTCCCTCTTGTGATGCTTGACCATGATACTGTCCATGCTGAAAAGGATAGCATCCCTGGGGAGTAGTGCGGGAGTAGAGGGAGAGCCACAAGAACTTACTGTTTGAGTAGATTGACTTTTCTCATTCACCATGTAGGAAGCTTTTGTCTTTGTAGCCTAACTGGGCCAACAAGTTTTGCTAAATCAAGATTTTTCTGGGACCTGCTTTAGTCACTGATAATTAATGTGACTGTAGTCTGAATCAGTCATTTATAGTGTCTCCAGAATAGTGAACTTTAAAGTGTTAGAAGTGTTAAAAGAGTGAGGGCCATGAGATATGAGCTTGAGTATTCTCTTTCTACCATGGGAACTAAAAGACAAATTTGGAAGGCGGTTTCTTATAGACCTCAAAGCTAGAAAGACACTGCCAAAATATGTGAACGGTGCTCACTGCCTAACCATAGACAAGGAATAATCGCTGACTGTCTGTGCCAGGGTCTGTGGTAGAGAAAGGAAGGAAGTAATGAAGTTAGGAAAGAAGGAAGGAAAGAAGGTAAAGGGAATGGAAGGAGAAAGGAGGGAGGGAGTGACTGAGGAAAAGGGGAAGGGAAGGGAGTGAAGAAAGAAAATAAGGAGAAAGGGGAAGAAAGAAGGGATATAATTTATCCTTGGCTTCTATAAAAGGTAGCTAAACTACAATCAAGGTTGCATATGCTGATTGCCAAATGAAGGAGGCAAGCATGGAAGCATTTTAAGAGCTTAGATAAAAGTTGTGGTGGTTAGGAAAGCATCTGGGAAGATGTGAAATTCAAGATCAAGATTCTCAGAACTGGAGGGTTTGTGAAAACAGATAACTGGGCCCTGTTTCCAGAGTGTCTGAGTCAGCAGACCTGGGTCTCAGCCCAAACATTTGCATTGCTAACCAGTTCACAGGAGACACTGAAGCTGTTGCTCCTGGGACTACATTCTGAGAACCACAGCTCTGAAGGATTCTAGTTATGTAGAAGGAAGAGGGCTGTCAAGGGTTGAGGTAAAGAAATTGTTAAGAGGGATAAAGTAGGGAGAAGAAGAAGCGTGTCAGAGGGTTCTGAAGTAGGGATTGTATAATACAAGACTGAGAGAGGAAAATGTAAAAGATTTTGGAATTTATCCTGCCAGCAAATGGGAGCTGTTGAGTGTGTTTGAATGGTGACATGACATATGGAAATTTATTTTAGGATCATTTAATCTGCCTGTAGTTTATTCCATAGTGTTGTATAGGGTGGAGGAAGAGATGGATGCAGAAAAGGCGTGTAGGAAATTATAAACTTATTTAAGTTGCTTAAAAATCTATTTACATGCTGTTATTTCCAAACAGAAGAGAAGAAAGAAGTGCACCTTGAGAGGTTACACTGTGATGAGAAGTGGGGGCCGGCAGTGAAGAAGATAGAGGCAAACAAAGGGAGTCTGCACTTCAGACGGCTGTTAGTCAAGTTTCCCTAAAATGTGACAGCATGGAAATCCTCAAGTCTGCTCCGAGTCTGCACCAATTTGATGGGAGAATCTGCAGATTTTCAGGCAGTAAGCTGATCCATGATGGCCTTCAACTCAGGAGTGAGGAATTCTCTGTTTATAGTTTTGACTCAAAAAGGATCCAAATCAGCCCCACCCTGGAAATGCATCATTAAGGGGGAATTTTCAATGTTTAAAAATGGTTTATAATAAGGTCACGTTGAATTCTCTTCTTTTTTCCTTTTATGAAGATAAATGCAATCTGTAAAAAGTAGTTTCAAAAAAGAAAAAACAAATGCAATCTGTGTGACGCTGATTCTTCCCGAGGCAGTGCAGTAAGGGCGCATGCGCGCGCGTACACCCCCCCCCCCCATACACACACATTGACCGTAGGATAGGGGCTCTGCTCTGAAAGAGCTGCTCAAGCCTATTTGTTGCATGAAACAGAATCACTGTGGGTGAATCTGAAAACCGCCTATTCAGAACCTTTGGGAATGTCCATGAGAGACAGGGGTGAAGAATCAGGAAACAGTCCCTTTGATGACCCATGACAGTGCTTGATATTGATGCAGCCATCTGTGATATACCAAAGTAAACGCTGCCCAGAGGAGCCTAGAGCCAACCAAGGGGCAGGCCAGGCTCAAAAGAAATTTCTGGCCTCTCCAGATCGCCCAGAGCTTTTGTCTTGAGCCATTATGAAACTGGTCCTTTCCTCCATAGTTTTTCCCCATTTCCTGATTTTTCTGCTTCTTGAGCCACCACTCGGTTTACTATGGGTTGAATAATAATAATTTTGTCTGAGTTCATTTTTTTTTCAAAATGTTTTGCAATCATATTTTATTGCCTTTATTCTTCATGACTTAGAGGGGTGGTGGCCTGGTATAACTGCTCCAATTTTAAAGGCAAGACAAAAAGGGACAATGGACCAAGTGAATTGCCAGGGCCGAAAGCGAGGAGAGTAGCACCCATTGCTTTTTAACCCTGGAGACTAAAAGAAACACAAGCACTGGACTGTAGTAATTAGTTGGGAGAGTTTGGACACAGCATTCTTGATGGCGTTCTTATGATGAATGTGGTAACAGAAAAGGCACCTACTACAAGGTTTGAATTCAGTGGGAGATGGGAACATAATTCTAATTCATTTGCCACTAATCCAGTTTTCTGGTGCAGAAAATGGAGCTAACATGATAATGGGTACCTTCCTTACAGGGCCACTGGAAGGATTAAATGATTTAAAGTGTGTTCAGCACTTAGAACAATCACATGGCATCGAACAAGTACTCAGTAAATTTGTGATTGTTACTATTATTCTGGCACCCCCAACTTGTTTTAAGGTGACAATCTCAGTATTCAGATATTCCAAAAATGTATACCCCGCACTGCCTAAATGAAAAAAAAAAAAAAAAAAAAAAAAAACCCTGATTTTTCTGAGAACCTTACTATAATGATAAAACAAGGGGTGGAGATGGAGTGAATGAGTGAGTGGCTCACTACTCTCCAAGATCAAGGACAAAAGCAAATCCTTCATTTGAGATTCTTTGTAGAGGGCCTGATGCTCCCTCCTGGGAAACAGAACCTAAGTGGTACAGATGCCATTTCCACCTCTGCCTACCTGCACCCTGTCTGGTAGAGTAACTTGTGAGTCTAGGAACCCAAGGGTGCACTGTGCTCCCTCCCCAGGGTGACACCCAAATTTGTATCTGACTGCAAAGCCTGCCAAAGCTGCTTGCACACCCGTGTCACCTCTCTACTGAAGTCTCTTGAGTCATATCACCTCATCCCTTCTGTACTCTTCGCCAAAGATTGCTCTGCCCTGCTTTTCTCCTCTGGCTTTTTCTGTCCTTCTCAGCCCTGTTCACAGTGTCCCCTAGAACTCTTGTGCTCTCCTTCATACCAGGCAATCCCGTCCACTTGCACTCCTTCATCACCGGGTTTTCATTCAGATTTGGATCTGTGAAGCTCTCCGTCCTAAAGCTCCCGTAAGCAGGTGGTGTTTGTTCTACAGGGTCTCACAGATTATAATCATCATCCACCCATTTCCCCTCCCCCAACATTTGTTCTTCCACGTTTCTGTGAAAACCTTTTCACTTTCTGGGAGATAGAGTACATGTACTTTTCTTTATCCTCTGTCAAGTACAACCATAAACCCTAGATATAAAAAACAAACACAAGAACACTATGAAAGGTGGAGAGAAGGAGGCTAGAGACTTTGGGACCTTAGGAACAAAATAGTAGCAAATTCCTTGGGCTTTCACTCTGCTTCATATATCCTCGACTTGGACCTGAAAAGAGATCCCAGTGTGTTTGGGAACAACAGCAGCAACAGACAAAACAAAAGGCCAAATGAAAGCCTGCTTTCTCCAGCCAAAGTACAAGTCCCTGATGAAAGAGAACCTTCAGAAAATGACCACTGCACTCTAATCAAACACCATGGAAAGAACTGTGGCCTCACCACTGCCAGCAGCACCACCCCCGCCACCAGAAACCCAGAAAAAGGGCAAGCGAGGAGTCCAGACTGCCGTGGTACACAGCTGCAGCAGCGTCCTCTGAGCAGGGGGATGGCAGAGCAGCTGAGTGCAGTCGAGACTTTCAGCCCCACTGGGTGGTAACTAGCAAACTCCCCAACTAACAGTAATGAGGCAGCCACCTCTCTGCATCCACTGGGTGGTGTGAGAAGAGGAAAAATGGGGGATTAGGATTTTCACCAGTGGTAGTGAGGCCTCCTCATGGCGTTAGAACTCCCCTGCGATGACAATAGTGCCTTATTGGGGGAAGCTGGAGGTCCATGCTGTCCTGGCAGGGACAGACGGAACTCCTGCTTCCCCTGCCAGGGCTGCATAAAGAGGAAGCCAGGGAAGGTTTAAATAAGATCTAGAGTACCATGCCATAAACATCCAGGTTTCCACTTAAAAATCACTCATCATACAGGAAAAGATCAACTTCAGTGAAAGAGAAAATCAATGTCAACGCTGAGATGGCAGAGATGTTAGAATTATATGGAAAAAACTTAAAAGCAGCTATCATAAAAATGCCTCAGTAAACATTTACAAAACTGATCGAAAAAAACGAAGAAGTAGAAAGTTTCTCCAAAGAATGAGAAAATGTAAAGAAGAGACAGAGCTGAAAATACAAATAACTAGAATAAACTCAGTGGATGAGCTTAATAACAGAATTGAAAGGACAGAAAACATAGCCAGCAAATTTGAAGAAAAAAATAGTAAAAATTACTCAGCGTGAAAAATAAAGAAAATAGATGGGAAAATGATTAGAACTAAAAAAAAAAAAAAAAAAAGATCAAAATCATGAAAGTCCGAGTCACCAGTCTTGGAAAGAGAGAAGAAAGTATGTGGGGCTGACAAAGTACTCAAAGAAGTACACTGAAAAATTTCCAAATGTGGTTAATATGTTAAGTACAGGCTCCAGAAATTGAGCAAACTTCAGGCAGATAAAGAAATCCACACCCAGTCATACGATAGTCAAACTTCCAAAAATTAAAGTCAAAACAGTGAAAGTGAAATAACACATTAGTGAAAAAAGGAAAACAATTCAAATGACAGTGAATTTTTCATCAGAACCATAGAAGCCAGAAGGGAGCAGCACAACATTTTTCAAGTGTTAAAAGAAAAGAATTGTCATCCTCAGATTCTATATCTGGTAAACACATCCATGAGAAATGCAGAAGAAATAAAAACAATCTCTGATGGAGAAAAGTAAGAGAATCTGTCACCAGCAGACCTATCCAAGAGGAAAGGTCAAAGGAAGTTCTTTAAACAAAGAAAATGATGCAAAAAGAAATCTTAGAATACCTTGAAGAAATTTTGAAAAGTAAAAACATTTTCTTTTCCATTATTCCTCTAAATTATGTTTGCTCTTTGAAACAAAAATTATAACACCATGTAATCTGTTTGTAAATGCATCCAGAGAAAATATTTAACATGATTGTATCATAAACAGAGCAGGGAAAAGAGATAAAGGAGATAAAGTTTTTCTACTAAATTGAACTGTTAAAATGTCTACTAAACCATGTTAAATTATATATCTAAAATTTAAAACTTAGAGCAACTACCAAGAAAGCACATAGTGAGATACACTCAGAAACACTATAAATCAAAATTGAATTCCAAAAAAGTTCAACTAACACACAAGACAAGAAAAAAACAAGTATATTAAACAGATAGCAAATAGAAAATTAAATTATAAAATATAAGGCTTAAACCTTGATATATCAATCATTGCATTAAGTATAACAGGCCTAAAATACATTAATCAACAGGCAAAAATGTGCTGGGTGTATTAATAAGCATGACACAAATGTATGATTTCTATAAGAAACTTTGAATATTATGACATAGTTATGTTGAAAGTAAAAAGATAAAAGATGTATCCTGGAAACATTAGTTTTCGAAAGCGGAAGTGGCCATATTAATATCAAATAAAGGAGACTTCAGTGTGAAGAAAAGTACCAGACATTATTTTCCATAATTACTAAATGACCAACCCCAAAACAAATGTAGCAATTTTAAATATGTACACTTTACATAACAGAGCTGCAAAATATGTGAGGCAAATTATATTTATATGACATAGACAAATTCAAAGTAGTATTCAGAAACTATAGTACCCCTCTCTTAATAATTGATAGGCTATCTTGTGAACAGAAAATTGATTAAGAATAAAGAATAATCATCCAATAACTCCACCAACCAATGAGACCTAATACCACAACCAACAACAGATGCCTACCTAGTCTTTTCGAGTCCTCACTGATTAAATACCAAGAGAGAATATCCTGGCCATAAAACAAACCTTGACTCCAAGAACTGAAATAATACACAGTGTATTCTCCATCTCCAATGGCTTCAAGCTAGAAATCAGTAAGGTAACAGGACTATCTCCAAACAGTTGGAAGTTAGATACCAGAACTGAAATAATATACAATGTATTCTCCAATTCCAGTGGCTTCAAACTAGAAGTCAGCAAAGTAACAAGAATATCTCCAAACAGTTGGAAGTTAGATACCATACTTCTAAATAAAATGTATCAAAGAAGAGTCCTAAGGAAAATAAAAGCAAAACACTGATTTGGATAAAAGTGAAAATACATATATCAAAATAGGTATATGACACCCAGTAAAAGCTGAGAGGAAATTTTTTAGCACCAAATGTCTATTAGAAAAGAAGAAAAATCTCAAATCAATAATATAAACACTCATCTGAAGAAGTTAGAAGAGTAAAACAAGCAGGACAGAAATAATAAGAGCAAAAGTCAATGAAATTGACAACAGAAAAACAATAGAGAAGATCAGTGAAGGAAGAAAGCTTGTTTTGTGAAAAATCAATACAATTGACAAACTCCAGCAAGACTGACAAATAAGAAAGACAGAAACAAATTGCCAACATCAGGAATTAAACAGGGATTATCAAACTTGCAAGCACCAAAAGAATGAGGCGATACTATGAAAACTCTACACTAGTACATTTGGCAATGTAGATGAAATGTAATAAGTCCTCAAAAGGTGCAAAGTACTATGGCTCACCAACTAAGAAACAAATCATTTGAATAGTCCTATGGCTATAAAAGAGACTGAATTTTTAATTTTAAAGCTGTTCTTAAAAAAATTAAATGTCATATCTTTTCTCTGGTTTGAGAAAATGAAGATGTAAATGAGTTCTAGTATATATAGTTGAAATTGTGAAATAGAAAATATTTAAAAGGAAAGAGGGTGTAGGGGTAAATAATGAGGGGGGAAAGAATGTGACAGTAATAAAGAAAAAAAGCAAAAGAAGCTTATGTATATAGGGGGTGGGAGTTGTAGGGTGAGGGGGAAGGGGAAAAATGAGAATCAAGAAGTGTCATATTCTGGTACAAACTCTCAATGTTGAATGCGATGGTGGTGTGTACTCATAATGTACCAATAAATATTTGAATTTTTAAAAAATTGGCAAGCCTATATGGTTTCACTGGAGAATTCTAGCAAATGTTTAAAGAGTCAATATTATTTCCATCAACTCTCTTACAGAAGATAGAAGACTGAGCTTTTTAACTCATTTAATTAAACTAATATTATCCTGATACCAATTCAGATGAAGACAGTACTGAAAGAGAAACTATTTCTCAATAAGTATAGATTTTAAATTCTTAGCAATATTTTAGCAAATAAATTCTCTATTATATAAAAGAATCATACACCATGACCAAGTAAGATAATATATAGACACAAAATGGGTTCAAATTAAAAATCAATCAATGTAATACACCTTCATAACAGTCTAAAAAAGAAAAATCACAATCCAATTAAAAAATGGGCATCTAAAATGAACAGATACTTTTCAGAGGAAGAAGTAACAGCAGCTAAGAAGTATATGAAGAAATGCCCAACATCATTGGTCATTCGAGAGATGCAGATGAAAACAACACTGAGATTTCATCTCACTCCACAAAGAATGGCTGCTACTTCAGAATTAGCCAGCAACAAATGTTGGTGAGGCTGCGGACAAAAAGAAGCCCTTCTCCACTGTTGGTGGGAGTGTAGACTCGTATAACCTCTGTGAAGATCAGTGTGGAGATTCCTCAAAAAGCTAGGATTGGAGGTCCCATTTGACCCAGCCAACGCTCTGCTAGGTATATACACAAAGGATTAAAAGATTCATTTCACAGCGACATATGTGCACCCATGTTTATAGCAGCTCAGTTTATGATTGCTAAATCTTGGAAACAACCCAAATGTCCATCAACAGGAGACTGGATAAAGAAGATGTGATTCTGGGCCGGGGATTTGGCTCAGTGGTTCTGGCGCCTGTCTTGCAAGCTCAAGGACCAGGGTTCGATCCCCGGTAACCACATACCATACTGGGCATGGAGACTCACGCTCAGCAGCAATCAGTACCACATACCACAGTGCCGGGCGTGGTGGCTCACGCCTGTAATCCCAGCACTCGGGAGGCAGAGGCAGGAGGATTGCTGTGATGTGAGTTTGAGGTTGAGCTCAAGGCCAGCCTGAACTACAAAGCGAGACCCTGTCTCAGAAAACCTATAAAAAAAAGAAAAAAAAAGAAAAAACCACAATGTGGTTCTTTTATAGAATGGAGTATTACTCTGCCATTAAAAATGATAAGATTGGGCCTGGGGATTTAGCTCAGTGGTTCCAGTGCTTGTCTTGCAAGCTCAAGGACCGGGGTTCGATCCCCGGTTAACCACGTACCATGCTGGGTGTGGAGACTCACGCCCAGCAGCAGCCAGTATCACAGACCACAGTGCCGGGCGTGGTGGCTCACGCCCGTAATCTCAGCACTCAGGAGGCAGAGGCAGGAGGATTTCTGTGATGTGAGTTTGAGGCTGAGCTCAGGGCCAGCCCGAACCACAAAGCAAGACCCTGTCTCAAAAAACCTAAAAAGCAAAAAACCAAAAAGATAAGATTGATTCATTCATACTCAAATAGATATACCTTGAGGATGGCCTCATAAGCGAAATAAACAAGTCACAGATGTGTAAATATTGCATCTTTTCTCTGGTATGAGAAAATGAAGTTGTAAATGAGTTGTAGTATGTATAGTTGATATTGTGAAATAGAAAATATTTAAAAGGAAAGAGGGGGTGGGGTAAATAACAAGGAGAAAATGAATGTGGTAATGATAAAGAAAAAAGGAAACAAAGATTATGTATTTAGGGGGTGGGGGGAAAAGGGAAAAAATGAGAATCAAATCGTGTCATATTCTGGTACAAACCTTCAATGTTAAATGCAATGATGATATGTATTCATAATGTATCAATAAAGATTAGATTAAAAAGTAAAAAGAAAAATCACAGTATGATGTCTATTGATCCAGAAAAAGTATTAGACCCCTCATCACCTACTTATGATAAAAAAAGAAAAATCTCAAAACTATAAGTAGAATTTCCTCAACCTGATAAAAAAACATCTACCAAAAAAGCTATAGTTAACATTATACTTAATGATAAAAAATTAATTTTCTTCTTTAAAATCATGACTACGGTAAGATTTTTGTTCTCATCAATCTTATTCAACATAGTACCAAAAGGTCTAGCAAGTGTAGTAAGGAAAAAGAAAGAAATAAAAGTCACAGACAGCAAAGGAAAGAAGTGAAACTGTCCTAATTTGTAATATGATTGTGTGCATAGGGAATTCCGGGATATTTACAAAATGTGAAGTGGATTTTTTTCTCTGTGATAACTCTTGAAGAGGAGGCCAAGGCAAGCTACAGACTAGAAGAAAAGACTTGCAGGGCCGGGGAGTTAGCTCAGTGGTTCCGGCGCCTGTCTTGCAAGCACAAGGACTGGGGTTCGATCCCCGGTAACCACATACCATACTGGGTGTGGAGACGCATGCCCAGCAGCAACCAGTACCATATACCACAGTGCCGGGCGTGGTGGCTCATGCCTGTCATCCCAGCACTCGAGAGGCAGAGGCAGGAGGATTTCTGTGATGTGAGTTTGAGGCTGAGCTCAGGGCCAGCCTGAACCACAAAGTGAGACCCTGTCTCAAAAAACCTAAAAAGAAAGAAAGAAAAGACTTGTAAACTACATGTAACAAAAGGCTAATATCTAGAATATAGAAAAAACTCAAAGCTCAATAGTAAAAAAAATTATAAAATGGACAAAACATAAGAACAGACATTTCAAGGTAGCAAGTAAACACATAAAAAGATGTTTGACGTCATGAACATTTATGAAAATACCAATTAAAACCACAATGAGATATTACTATACCTATTAGACTGTCTAAAATAAAAAGAATGACATCACCAAATGCTGGCAAATGCTGGCCAGGATGCAAGGAAACTTACTGACAGCACTATACAATGGTACAACTCGGGAAAAGAGTTTGGCAATATATTTTTAAATTGAAGCATGCAATTGTCATATGATTCAGCAGTTGTACTTTGAGCATTCACCCGAGAAAAATGAAGACTAATGTTCCACAAAAACCTGTACGTTAATGTCCACAATAATCCCAAACTGAAAACAACCCAGACATGCTACCACCAGAGAATGGCTACACAGGCTGTGGTGCTACTCGGCAAAGAACAGGAAGGAAATATTGAGTCACCAAAACAACCAGAGGAATCTCTATGGAATTATACTGTCTGAAATAAAAGCTGGTCCCCTGAAATTAAAAGTTACATGATACCAGTTACAAAATGTTTTTGAAATGACAATGTTTTAGAACGTAGAGAACAAAGTGGTGGAGCCAGTGAGTAGGAGCTGGATGGAAGGAGAGAGGGTGTGGATGTGGTGATGAAGGGCCAGTAGGAAGGATCCTTAAGGGACAGAAATATCTGTCTTGTGATTGCATCAATGTCAGTATCTTTGTTGTGGGGTTGTAGCATAATTATGCATGGTATTACTATTGGTGGAAACTAAATAAAAGGTAAATGAGACTTCTCAGAATTATTTAGTCCATCTGACTCCATGTTTATAGCAACACAATTCATAATATCTAAATCTTGGAAAAGGTCTTTATGCCCAGCAATAGATAAATAGATAAAGTGCACTTATAAACAATGAGGTACTGCTCTGCCCCAAAGGATAGTTTGAGTCACTTGTAGGAAAATGGATGTACCTCGAGATCATAATGTTAAATGAAATAAATCAGACACAAAAACTTAAATATCACATGGTTTGTCTTGCATGAGAAAGCCAAAATACAAATAAGAGCAAAATAAAAGATAGATAATAAGAAACAAGGAAGTGGGTCTTTCTCAAGTGGGAAGGGAACCGAGAGATGGAGGGAGGAGGGAAGAGGATGAAAAATGAATTAAAATGTGTTATGTACATGTACTGCTGGTGCATATTATCACTGTGTACTACAAATGTATATTAATAAACATTGAAATAGTATAATTTAACTTTTAAAACCCTACTTTTAGAATGGTAATCTTCTGGCTGTACCACTCATTCTTTCTTTGTCACTGTCATTGACCAGATGCGAGACTACTGACGCACTAGGAAAGAGCAGTGGACATGGTAAGAAGTGGGTGGTTTCTGAATGAGTTTTGAACTTTGAACCCAAAGTATTTGATCGGGGGTCAAACATATGAAATAAAAGAAGGGATCAAACATGATTCTGAAGTTTTTCTCAGTCATCTGGTTGATGGATTTCTTATTTTCTTCGATGATAAAGACTGCAGGAAACGCATGTTTGGGAGAAAGTGAGGAGTTTGGATTTGTACTTATTAAGTTTGTGATTTCCAGTAGACATCCATGTAGAAATATATAGGGCAGGCCATGAGATATATAAGTCTGGGGCCTAGAGGTTAGACCTGGAGAACCAACACGAGGGAGCCACCTACACGTGCAGCACGTGGAGCATATTGAGCCAGGAATGGAGGTAAGATTGCCTCCACAATACATATAGGAGAGAAGTAGCCTGGGTCTAAACTCTGGGATTCCAAAACTTAGAGACTTGAGAAATGAAGAGAAAGCAGCATAGTCAGTGAAAAGCAATGGCTAATCAGATGCACAGCTGTGAGAAAGTAGAAATTGGGAAACCAATGCCTAACTCTACTTTCCTTGACCTTTTGAATGGATGACTGGCTCCTGGTTTCATTCTCAGCCCTTTTACTCATCCCATATAAGCAGATTCTCTCCAAAGTTATTGTCTTCAGTATTGATCTGTTCTTTAAAGTCTGAACTCATGAAACCCATTGATTGTTGAACACTGTGTTGAGATAACACCTAGGCACCTGTTCTAGTTACTCATTAATGCATAGCAAATCACCCATAAACTTGTGACTTCAAACAATAACAATCATTTATTATCTATCACAGTTTCCGTGGATCGGGAACTCAGGGTTGGCCTGGTTGGGCAGGTTTTGGCCCAGAATCTCTCAGATGGCTGTAAATGATTGAAACTGAAATCATCTCAAAGCTCACTTGCTCACATGATCTGGCATTTGGGCTGGGAAGACTCAAACCATTGGTCCAGGTACACCTCATCAATCTTGGATTTATACAATGCACAATGCAATTTCAGGGTACAACATTTTCAAGCATAAACAAAGTGGTATCCATCACCTTCTAATTTTCGGGCTGGCATGGTCTAAGTACATACTAGAACTCATTGGTTTGGAACCAGAACCAGATGTTGCTTTTCCAGAGATGGGACAGAATTTAACCAGATAGGATTGTATTATACTTATGTATCTATCTGGCTAGTCTTTCCTTCTGGAATGCTCTTGCAATATACCCCAAACTGACTAATTTAATCCTAAAACCCCTGAATTTCTCCATATGACTAGCAAGCAAACTGTACCATGTTGACAAGCCCTACAAATGTCTGTGACCTCTAGAGAAACTTGCCATTACCCAAGCATGCTGTGTATCAAGGTTATCAGACATCCCCCTCTGCAAAGGCAGATATCTCAGTGTTATACTTCTGATCTTATTCTAACTTTTAATAATGCCCTTTAATCATTCTTAAAAGTCTTCTGTTAGAACTCTCATATTTTTATATATATTTTCCACTCTAAATGCACTTCCTGCTTTTAGTCAAATTCTTTCAGAATTGGGCTAGAGGTGCAAATTTTTCCTCCAGGAGGCAACATGTAAATGGTGGCACACGTATGGCATGCAGGCTGTTTTAAAAGGTTCATCATCCACTCAAGAGATGTAGATGAAAACAACACTAAGATTCCACCTTGTGCCAGAAAGAATGGCTGCTCTCAAGAAATCAATGATCAAAAAATGCTGGCAGGGCTGGCGGGATAAAGGAACTCTTCTCCAGTGCTGGTGGGAATGTAGACTGGTGCAACCACTATGGAGATCAGTGTGGAGATTTCTCAAAAAACTAGCACGCGAGGTCCCACTTGACCCTGCTATTCCCCTGCTAGGAATATACATGAAAGAATTAAAAGGATCATACCACAGTGACATATGTTCACCCATGTTTGTAGCACCTTAGTTTGTGATACCTAAATCTTGGAAATAGCCCAAATGTCCATAAATGGAAGACTGGATAAAGAAAATGTGGGTTAAAAAAATAAAATAAAATGGAGTATTATTCAGCCATAAACAATGATAAATTAGAGAGATTTATAGTGAAATGGTTATGCCTCGAGGCCATACTCATAAGTGAAATAAATAGGACACAGATGTTTACACATATACACAATACCATATGGCTTCTCTAGTATGAGAAACTGAAAGTGCAAATGAGGTCTAGAATGTATGATAGGTATTGTGAAAAAGGAAGAAAATGTTCAAAGAGGCGGAGGAAAATAAAGGGAAAGAAAAACATGGATGGTAAAAAGGTAAAAAATTGAAACAAGGCTTATGTATATAGGTCGCTTTGAAGGTAGGAGGTTGAAGGGAGTTGAAGGGAGGGCAGGGGAACAGGGAAAAAAATAAGAATCAAGATATATCATGTACAGGTACAAATTGCCAATGAGGAATGTGATTAAAATGTACCAATAAACTCAACTTATTAAAATAAATAAAAGTGTTTCCATCACAACAATAAGTGGATGTGTTGGCAAGGTTCTGAAGAAAAAAGAACCAGCTTTTCTCTGAGTGTAGTGGTAAGGGAGTGTTCAGTGTCAAAAGTTAAATGTAGAGAGACCCTCGGTGCAAAGTCATTATCTGCATAACACTAGTAAGTGAAGCCTGCAGAAGCTTTCTTAACTCGTCTCCACCTACTTGATTCACATAATTAACCATGTTCTCCAGTAGAACCAATACAGGAAGTTCCTGACTTCCACATATTTGAGTTGTGATCCTTCACAGGTGTATTGTATAAGACTTTTTCAGATCACAAATGAATCCTACTTACATTCTCCTGGAACAGAGCTTGTCTGTAAATTGGGGACTTACTGTACTGTTGCCCAGGACCCATAGCTTCTGAGGCTAAAGGCCTATGCTCTAAGATGCAGGATGCTTCTCTTTCCTCATGTAGCAGAATAACCTGTCTTTGATACCAAATCTTCTTATGCTTATAGTTGTCATTAAAATTCTGCAATATCCTTGAATGTGACCTGACTTGATGAACAAAGACCATAAAAAGCCCGAAGCATTGATAGACTTCAGACAAATTTCTTGGGGTAGAAGAAAAAGATCAATAATTTGTATGTTGTAGATTTAGCTGTGAAAGATGAAGTGGACTCTAGAAAAAGTCTATACTCAGATTTCATCAGAAATATAAAAAATTATAATTTTTGCTATTTGGAAATTTGAATGCTATTTCTAGATCAAAAGCATATTCCTCCTTCAGGTAAAAGCCCAAACTTATTCTCCCAGCATCGCTTACAGCAAGCCAGCAGTTGAAAAGTTAAGTTGGAAGTGGACAAATATGTATGTAATATTTGCTAGATACTAGAGCTGATCTAGGCACTGTGAAGAGGAATTAAGGATAAAGGACATCCTGTCTTAACACAGTGTCCCTGTGTGGCCAGAGGCCTCCGGAGGCACTGTGTGGCACAGTAGACTGGGCAATGCCTTGAGGAACAAGACATGTGCCAGGAAAGATGATGGGGCTTAGGCCCAGGCAGAATGAGGTTTGCCCATCCTGGGAGGCTGGGAATAGGAGCTGCTCCCTGGCAGAGTTAAAGTGAGTTCTAGAGATTCCACCCCACACGGTTCAGAGCACCCCACGATACCTGGGAAACAGCAGCAATAGCCAGATGTTCCCAAGGATACCTCTCTCATCATATAGTAAATTCTTGTGTACACTTGGCCAGGAATTAACATTCCCCCCATTAAATCCTTACAAGAGCTTAAGAAAAGCAATCTCTCCATATAAGAAAAGAAAAAGAAACAGGCTCAGAGAACTGAAGTGACTTGTCATGTAGCTGCCGGATAGAAGAAGTAAGATAATGGATTTAGGTCTGTTTGAATCTAGCCTCCGATGTAGCACATGCAAAGTAAACTCTTGATTCTTCCTCTCGCTACCAGCTCCATGGAAGCCTACCACTGCTAAGTCTCCAGCACCTGGCACAGAATAGACAACTGTACTGACTGTGTGAGGAGAAGTTGTGTAGTTTGTCAAATGTCCTCAAGATCCACAGGAATCCCATTTCCTAGAGGCAAACCGCTGGCTTCCACCAAGACTCCATTTCCAGATCAGGAAAGTGAGTGGGGAACCAGCAGCTTCCAATTTTTCTCACTCTGGCCTTCTGCCTCATTGCTCTTCGCTGTGGGTGACAAGAGAGACCAGTCCAAGAGAAAAGGAGCTTCCCGCAGTGTTGGGCGCAGGCTCCGTAGCTACACCAAAGTGGGGTTTCCGAAGCCCCTTCAACTGTGAGCAGAGCACAACAGCTTCCCTGCAGGTTGGGCATGGAAGAAGCTGGTGAAAGCTGGAGAAAGCAGTGAGAAAGACTGAAACACATGCTGTTCCGCCCCTGCTCGGAAAGGAAGGTAGATGCAGTTGGAATAAGTAGGACAGACTATGGCTAAAGCTGTGAAGATGTGGTCCCTACATCTTACATCCCTAGGCACCCATCCCCAGGAGCACCAGAAAACACACTTCAGTCCATCTCCAGCTCCACTCCTCAGAGGCAATGGTGTTCCACAGCTGGTTTATAGTAGGTTATACAAGCTTATGCACTGTCCTTATTAGCTTGCATCCCTTCTACTTTGCTATCTGGCATTTGATCATGAGAGCCAGTTGCTGTTGTTAAACATGGGTACTATTAAAAATTATACAGACACACAATCATATAAATTACAGTCTTTAAAAAGGTATTAAATACTCAAAAGCTGTAATTTATTATATCCATGTTATCTATGCTTCTGAAGTTTTAAACTGTCTGCTCAATCAGTAGAGTGGAAATACAGTAATACTTCAGTTCATGAGCACTTCTTTTCCTGAACAATTTGGTTCACTAACAGAAATCAGCAAGATTTTGTTTCCCTTTGAGAACTTCACATTGGGTGACAAACATGACCACAGCTATCTTTCCCAAACAAATATGAACATGGTCATCTTCCACAGAATCGTGGAATGACATAAGTTCACAAACCAACGTACCACTGCACTCTGCAATTCCGTGCTGCTGTGTACCCCCCTGCACACTTCTCGTCATGTCTGTAGCTTGGACTCAGCCATTATGAGAATTTACCCATAGAAATTGGCAAATGCTACAGATCAGGCTTTTAATTTTTACCAAGAGCTGTTTGTCTGACACTTACCAGCACCCCCTTAAGCCAGTGGTGACGAACCTATGGCATGTGTGTTGTTTTTCTTTTAAGACAAAAGATGTTTTTTCTAAACTAAAGCCTCAGTGTTGAGGTTTAATTGCAGGGTTAGCGCTTTGTGGGGTTCTGAGCTGCAGTTTGGGCGCTTGTCTCTAAGAGGTTGGCCATCACTGCCCTAGACAAAAGAGAAGGCACATGTAGCCATCTCACCATTCTGCCTCTACTACAAATACCCCTCTAGAATATGCTCTCTCAGCTCAAAGAATAGTTCCATTGGGGCAAAATTTCCAGGAGTCATCTGATACTATCTGTGTGAAAACATATAGCATAGTCCTTGGCACATAGGAGGTATTCAGTTTATTTGACACACATCTTACTAATTTTTGTTTTTCTTGCATTTAGTACCATCCTGAAACAGATGTCATTACTCCTCTCAGCCTTGGTTTCATTCTTTCTTTCCTTCAAGAGACATGAATAAAACAGTCACCTTCTAATTCCAGAAGAAATAAATAAAGCACAATTTCTACCCTTATGTAAGGCTACATACATAGTTTGTGGGGCTCATCCCAATGTGAAATGGAAGTGTGGGGATCCTTGTTTTGAAAAGCAGAAGAAAAGTTACTGAAATGTAAATCTTTTCCTTTTCTTCAATCTCTCTCTGTGTCTCTGTCTTTACCACAGTACTTCTATAAGGAACAAATAAAAAATTAAATTACTAAAGTAAATTTTATAACATGTACTATGTTTGATGAATGATGGCTACTTACCCCTCTTCCCAACTACCATTCCAACCCTGTGCACTGTAAGGCTGGGTAGCTCTAAGGAGGTCCAACCAGGCTTCCCATGACTCTTGGAGAACTTCCATTAGTCAGGGGATGCTAGGTGCTTAGACTGGGGATAGGAGAAGCCTGCCCCCACCAAGACACAGCCTCATTAAGCTGTGGCACTGCCAACCTGAGGCAAGATGGCTAACACTACATCCTGCTTGAGTCCACTGGGAGTGGAGGACAATAAGACAATGGGGAGACCTGGGACGTTAAAGGTATGGGAGCTGGTGGCTATGATCCTACAGAGGTGGGGAGAGGTAGGACTGTGAGAGCTGAGGCTCCAAGACTCTGGCATCTGTTCCTGTTTCATTGGATTTCACTTAGAAAGCTAAAGTTATATAGAATTTCAAGATGGT
Source organism: Petromus typicus (assembly GCA_004026965.1). Lineage (NCBI taxonomy): Eukaryota > Metazoa > Chordata > Mammalia > Rodentia > Petromuridae > Petromus > Petromus typicus. The sequence goes on along the minus strand of PVIR01000792.1, from coordinate 36,551 downwards.
GACATTGTTAAACCCAGCACAGGGCTCTTCTGAGCAGGAAGCCCTAGGTCTCTACACAGGATGCAGGATCATGATGCTGGTTCCGTTCACTTGTCTGCTCCAAGACTTACCCCAGTAACTCTCCCCTACACCATTGATTTTCCTAGATGTGCTGCAGAAAGCAAACCACCTTACACTGCCATGTTGACTGATTAATTGTAATTGTCAGCTTGACTGGTTAAGAGACTCCTGAAGAGGTGCTAAGGTCATGAGGGAGCTGTGTCATAAGTGCATTAATCCACTGATGTTCATAGCCAAAGGTAACGTTAGGAGGTAGAGCCCAGCTAGAGGCTGTGATGGCTTGGCTGGGAGGGTTGCATCTCTCACTGTCACTCTTCACCTGTGCTCTGCTACCTGGAGGCCATGAGGTAAACCACTTTGCTTCACCAGTCTTCTGCCATGGTGCGCCTGCCTTGGAGCCAGCTGATTCTGGACTAAAACCTCTGAAACTATGAGCCAATTAAAATTCACCTTTAAGTTGCTGGTGTTGGGTGTTTTATTGCCACAAAGGAAAGGAGGACTGATACACATCTTCGTGACTTGAAACACACTCATACTTCCCTCAACTCTTTATTCAGTGCTAGTCATTGTCCTTGTTTTCTACTCCCTTTTACACCTGAATTCCTAGAGTGAGTTTTCTATACTTGCTATCTTCACTTGCCCTCTTGACTTCTGAATCCACTCACAGACAGGGTTCCCTTGAACATTGTGCTGGCTGTCTATGGGCAGGGTGCTTTCATGTGGATGTTTCCATCAGTTGTCAGATTGACTGTCAGCTTGACATCAGCTCTTCTCCGAGCTGGAGAATGGAACTGGAAACAGTTTCTCTAGGACTTGTCTCCTGAGAGGTTTCTTTTCTTGGGGAACATTTCAGCCCTAGCTAAGATTCAAGGGAAGAATCAAGCTGCCTTCACTGAGAGTGGTTGATTTAGTTTCCTGTGGCCCTTTCGTTCCTCATGAAAGAGAATGGCTGTGTGTAGACTGAAAAATAACACTACTCAGAATGTTCAAACACTCTGAATTCAGAACATTCCCAAGTTATCACCGCTATAAGATATTTATCTAGAGACAATAGTTTGAGTTCCACATTTTTCTACTGCTATTTTCTACTGTAAACATACCCTCAGAATTCAAATTAAGGCCAAGAGAGTGTTACTGGTAGTTATAAGACACCTGGCTTTTGGATATTTAAATAGCTATTCTCTAATAATACTTCTAATTCATGTATTTAAAAACTAGGGATATTTCTTCCTCTTTATTTTTCTTTTTGAAATCGCACTATTACCTTGTTCTTAGGAAGAGAGCAGAGGGCATGTTTGCTGCATAGCTACAGCAAGTTTCACTTTCAGGAAGTCTAGGACAAAAGCCCATCGGGGTGGAAATTTGTCTGGAGTGTAGGCCAAAGGTAGTCACCACACCTCTGTTAACACTGTAATTTTATGTGGAAAAGAAAAACAAATGAACAAAAAATCATCTGGTTTGTTTTGACCTTATCATTGTCAGGTTTCCTTCTGCTTACTAGCAGTTCAACTTTTTGTTAATCATACCTTTGTGAGCCCCAATTTTGTAATTTTAGTATTTATTACGTATAATATTACGGCATGTTGGCAGTATACAATGATTACATTCATTGTGGGGAGTTGGTACTTGTACATAACACATCCTATTTCTGTTTACATTCCCTCCCCCTCCCCTTTTAAAATTTCATTTTCATTTTGAAATAACTCCTTTCTGGGCTGATTTCCATCATGGATGTGAAGAACTCTTAAAGATCAAGAAGACCAAAAACACAACTGAAAAATATACAAAGGATATAAACACTCCACAGAATGAAAAGTAAAATGACTATTAAATCTAAGGAAATATCTCAGCTTCACTTGTAATAAGCTAAGTCTATACAGAGACTACATTTGCACCCATTCTCTGGGAAAAATTCTAAAAGTTTAACAGAATATTCTGCTGGCAAATTAGTGAGAAAATTGGTGCTCTCTGATATTGCTGGTGAATGTGAAAGATGGCATAGCTTCTTTGCAGAGGAGCTTGGTGATGTGTAACAGAATTACATTTGCATTTATTTTGCATTGTATGTCAATTGCATTTTATTTTTTTAGAGGAGAATTTTTATTAGTCCATGTTTGCAATGCATTACATTTACATTCCTTGTTGGGAGTTGGCACATGTATGGAACACATCTTAATTCTTTTTTTCATCCCCTTCTACCCTTCCAATTGGAGGTGAGCTCCCTCCCATTGGAGAAAGATCTATCTCCTTATTTCCTATTATTTATCTTTTATATTGCTCTCTATTTATATTTTGAGTTTCTCATATAAGAGAAACCATGTGATTCCTCAAAAAACTAAAACTAGAAATTCCATTTGATCCAGATATTTCCCTCATTGGAATCCTTCCAAGACATAATATTACAATGATCCATGTACATCCATGTTTATAGTAATACAATTCATAATAGCTAAATCTTGGAAGCAGCCTATGTGTCCATCAGCAGGTGAATGGGTAAAGAAAATGTAGTATTTACATATTCACTTGTAATAAGCTAAATCTATGCAGAAACTACATTTGCACCCATTCTCTGGGAAAAATTCTAAAAGTTTGACAGAATATTCTGCTGGCAATTCAGTGGAATACTACTCTACCATAAGGAAAGGTAAACTTGAGTCATTTGTAAGAAAATAGATGTACCTTGGAATCATAATGTTAAATAAAATAAATCAAACACACCGGTTTAAATACTACATTTTGTTTTTGACCTAGCAATTTTATTTCCATAAACTTGCTTGAAGAAACATGCCCATAATGCCTTTCTCTATGAATTTCACAATATCCATTTCTACAGCATGTTATATTCATTCTCTATAGGAGAGTTCCCTTGTAACTTCCATAGGCCAGGGTTGCTTCCCTGTCAACCTTTCTAGTTCCCTTTTCAGAACCTAGATTGGACAACTAAGATGCCAGTTCCTCTCCATCATCTAGATCTGAAGCCTCACTCCCTGTACTACTTCAGTATTACAACTCCAGCCCACACCCCGCAGTGCCTATTTGTTTTGTGACGTCTTCATGGTTATCTGTGGCATGTGTTTAGGGTAACTGCTCTAACTTTCTTTTCTTCATATCTAGTACTTGGAGATTTCCCTTTCATCCTCATGCATTAGTAAATATTGTACCACTAAAATGAAATATCTAACATGGGATATGTATGAAGTAGAGAGGTTTATTTGGGCCTATGGCTCTGGCAGTTCATCTCCAAGACAGGGTGGTCCCACTGATTTGGGTTTCTGTTGAGGACACATCATGACAGGAACATGTAAGAACAAGAGCTCACATCATAAACAGGAATCACAGAGAGTCTAATTGTGAGGCTCACAGTTCCCTTCAAATGCACATTTTCAGTGACCTCAGGACTTTCCAGTGGGTTCCACCTCCTAAAGTTTCCACCACCTTCTAATAGTATCACCTTGGGGGCCAAGTCTACACATAGGCAAGTGGGTGACACTCAAACCATAGTATCTCTTTTGCTCTTATACATGCATTTAAATTCTGGGAGACATATTTTTTCAGCATTTATATATGTTGGTAATAGGAGGAATATTAACCATGATCTCAGTCTGTCTTATTTCTGAAGGTCTACTGTTAATTTTTTAAATGCCTCAGAAAGAATTTCTATTTTTCTGATATACTTCTAGAACTTGCATGATAAGAAGAGATCTATGTGGTATCCCAATACAGACAATACTGTATGATCCAAATAAATCATAGACACTCATGATTTATTTGAAACTGGTCCCAAAAGATATGATATACATGTGTGTGCTCTTAATGATATACAATATAAATGTCAGACAGTAGCTTGAGAATTAGGGTCAGAAAACAGTGCCCTTTGCATTCTACCAAATATGTCCTTGGGATAAATTGCATTTTTATTGCATTATATCATATTACATCATCACAACTATATGAAACTATTATTGGAACTCTGAATGCTCCTCTTTATCACTTTATTTATTTATTTATTTATTTTTTTGAGACAGGGTCTCGCTTTGTGGTTCAGGCTGGCCCTGAGCTCAGCCTCCAACACACATCACAGAAATCCTCCTGCCTCTGCCTCCCGAGTGCTGGGATGACAGGCGTGAGCCACCACGCCCAGCACTGTGGTATGTGGTACTGGTTGCTGCTGGGGTGAGTCTCCACACCCAGTATAGTTATGTGGTTTCCGGGGATCGAACCCTGGCCCTTGTGCTTGCAAGACAGGTGCCAGAACCACTGAGCTATATCCCTGGCCCCTCTTTATCACTTTAAATATGCATGTATAGCATGTGTGGTAATTTGAGTCCTCCTTAAAATTCAATGAAATTGAATGAAATTCAATAAAATATTCATTGTATAAAAATGAAATTGAAAAATGTACTTCCAGGAAGAAGGTGGAGCAGTAAACAGCAACATATCAGCCTCGCCAAGATTCAGAATCTAGAAACTGGAAAATAACAATTTGGAGAAGAAAAGAAAGAGAGAGTTGGATCCTGGGACCCAGGATCTGCCATAAAAAAAAAAAAAAATTGGAGCCTACAGAGAAATTTAAGAGACAAACCACAACACAGGAAAAGGGGAGGGGGCAACTGCATTTTCTCCCTGGCTCCTGGCTTGTGGCTAGTGAGAAAGGAAGATTAACTTCTCAGAGACATAATGAAAGCAGATAACTCTAGAGGGCTTCATGGAGAAATGCATTGATGGAATAGATAGTGGAGGCTATGCACTCTAACGGCCACTGACTGACTCCAATCCAAGGACCTGCCTATCCCCTGGAGACAGTTCTTAGTTGGATGCCACTCTAGAATAGGGTCAGCTGAACTTGGAACTCAGAGCAGGTGAAGGTTGGCTTCATCTCAGGTTTCCCAGAGTTAAACTCCCACAATGACTGAGTGAGCGACAGCCATGGGGGATGTCTATAGTTAGGCATCTGTGTCAGGCCAGCAAGAGGCATTCAGAGTGTTATAGGCTAAACAACTTCAGGCCCCAACCTCATGAACAGAGGCCAAGACCACCCTGAATGGCTGTGATCTGAAAGTCTCAGAACTGGCACCTGCACTTAATCCTCCTGCTGGCTTGCTGGTGATTCCCCAGCTCGGATCTGAGCTCTGGCCATGTTCCTTATCTACCAGTGAGAGCAGAGTCACACTTTGAATTGGACACTATGCCAAAAGTGTAGACCTCAGAGGATAACCCCAGTGTTTAAATCATAGACAGTTTTTTCTTTGACTTTCAAATTTTTATTTGATTGGGTTTTTGATTAATTGTCTTTGTGTGAGTGCGAACATTTTAGGTTGTTTTGTTCTGCTCTTGTTGTTTTATTTTTCCTTCTTTCCTTTCCTCCTGTCTTTTTCATCAGTTTCTTGAGGATGGGGTCTTCTTCCTTTGTCCTTCAGCCGTGGTTATAATCTCTTTCTCTTCATTTACTTCTCTATTTTTCTCTTCTCCTGTTTAAATTATCTCATTAGTTACATCTCTTATTTTTAATCTCTTATATTTTATTTTATTTTTCTCAATCATATGTTTTTTACCAGCTTTTGCTCTACTTTTACCCAATTCTATAGACGTGCCTCAGTAAGATCCTCTGTATAACTTCTTTCCTCCTTCTCATATCACAGAGTTTAAGGTTTCAAAGTTCTCCTTTTGTATATTCCCAAACCCTAAATCTTTAGTAGTATAACCACACAATTTTGTTAATCTTTTGATAGTTACCTCTGCAAAGCTACTGTTGCATTCTTTTCTCCTATTAGAAGTCAATACCTCACAGTGATAACTCTGTGTAAAAAGTCTCAAATCTGCAATCAAAAGATAGTGAATGGGGGGCTGGGGAGTTAGCTCAGTGGTTCTGGCGCCTGTCTTGCAAGCGCAAGGGCCCGGGTTCGATCCCTGGTAACCACATACCATACTGGGCATGGAGACTCACGCCCAGCAGCAACCAGTACCACATACCACAGTGCCAGGCATGGTCGCTCACGCCTGTCATCCCAGCACTCGGGAGGCAGAGGCAGGAGGATTGCTGTGATGTGAGTTTGAGGCTGAGCTCAGGGCCAGCCTGAACCACAAAGTGAAACCCTGTCTCAGAAAACCTAAAAAAAAAAAAAAAAAGACAGTGAATGGGGAAAAAAGAAGCAAGATACATCATGTATAGGTATAAGTTCCCTATAATGAATGTTATTAGTATATTTAACTAAAATGTACCAATAAAATTAAAAGAATACAAGAAAGGAAATCCAACAATATGCAGCATACAAGAAACACATTCAATTTTAAAAGATACAGATTAAAAATTAAAGGATGCAAAGCAATGTTCTATGCAAGGGAACCCATATAAAAGAAGAAGTCGATATCCTCATTTCCTATAACGTAGTTTTCAAGCTAAGATTGATCAGAAGATACAAAGAAAGGCACCACATATTCGTTAAGGGAACAATTCAATAGGAAAAGTTAACAATTATAAATAGTCATATGCAACAAATACAGGCATAACCAACTTCATAAAACAAACATTAATGAACATGAAAATTCAGATAAACACCAACACAGTAGTAATGGGGGAGTTTAAATATTCCCTGTCACAAATAGATTGATAAACTAGACAAAAATGAACAAAGAAATATCAGAATTGAGCCAAACTCAAATTCAAACAAATGGACTTAATAGATATACACAGAGGGTTCCGTCCAACAGCAGAATACACATTCTCAGCAGCACATGGGACTTTCTCCAAAATAGACCACTTATTAGCTAATAAAGCATGCTTTAGTATAGGCAAAAGTATAGAAATTACCCCATGTATATTGTTATATCATAGTAAAATTAAATTAGAAATCAATGGCAAAATAAACCACAGAAACTATGCAAATACATGAAAATTACAATGAAATTAAAGAAGAAATTAGATAGTTTCTATAATCAAATGATAATGCCAGTACAACACGCTGGAATGTACAAGATGCAATGAAATGGTCCTAAGAAGAAAGTTCATAGCAGTGAATTCTCACACCAGAAAAACTGAATGAGGTCGATAAATAAACAAATGATATACCTCAAGGTGCTAGAAAAACAAGAGTAATCCAAACCCAAATCTAATATGAGGGAGGAAATTATAAAAATTGGGGCTAAAATTAATGAAATTGAGGCTTTAAAAATAATACAAAGAATCAGTGAATCAAAGAGTTTGTTCTTTGGGTAGCAAGTCTTTTTTTTTTTTTTTTTTACTAAGGCATGCATTTATTTATTTGTTTTATTTTCTATGTGGCACTGGGGATTGAACTCAGGCCCCTGTGCCTCCGAGGTAGATGTGGTACTTGAGCTAAATCCCCAGCCCAAACAGTTGGTTCTTTGGAAAAGTAAACAAAATAGACAAACCTTTATCTCTTACCGAAGTAAGGGAAGAAAATGCAGTTTGAAATGAAAAAGGTGAAATCACAATGGATTTTGCTGAAATGTAACTACTTTGAGGAAATGTACTCTAAAAAATGGAAAATTCAGAGGAAATGGATAAATTCCTAGATATATAAACTACTAAAGTTGAACCAAGAAGATATAAAAAGCTTGATGAAGCCAACAGCAGTCAGTGAAACTGAAGAAGTAATAAAAACTGCCAACTGAGAAAAGCCAAGATCCCAGTGAACTCACTGCTGAATTCTACAATCACTTTCTTTAGTTTTTTAAATTTTTTAATCTTTATCAGTACATTACATATACACATCATGATTGCACTCCATAATGGGGATTTGTACCAGTATAAGACACAACTTGATTCTCATTTTTTCCCGTAGCCCTACCCACTCTACCGCCTTTAGAGACGATCTGACACCACTACTCCTCAAACTCTTGAATGAAATTGAAACGTAAGTAACACTCTCAAAGTCGTTCCTGGAAGCAAGCATTACCCTGATTCCCAAACCAGAAAAGGACCCACCCCCCAAAAAAACAATAGGTCCATTTCTTTAATGAACATAGATACAAAAATATTCAATAAGATACTGGTAATAGGATGTAGCAAATCCTCAAAAAGATCATACACCATGACCAAGTAGAGTTCATTCCAAGGATGCAAGGATGGTTCAACATATATAAATCAATAAATGTATACACCACGTAAACAAAAGTAAGGACAAAAATCACATGATCATCTCAGTAGATCTAGGAAAAAAAACATTTGACAAGAGCCAGCATCCATTCATGACAAAAAATAATGAAGAAAATAAGAATAGAATGTCTTTATCTCACCCTGATACAGCCCATCTATGACAATCTGACATCCAACATCACACTAAATGATGATAAGCTGAACGCTTTTCCTCTAAAATTAGGAACAAGACAAGTTTGCCCACTACCACCATTTCTGTTTAATATAGTTCTTGAAACAGTAGCTAAAGCAGTAAGATGAAAGAAAGCAGTAAAATTGATAAGAACATGGAAGAAAGGTGTTAAATTATCATTATTTGCTGATGACATGATCCTCTACATAGAATACCCCAAAACTCCACCAAAAGACTACTAAAAGATTATTTCCAAATTCATCGGTGTAGCAGGATACAAGGTCAACACTCAAAATTTAATAGCATGCTTGTACACCAATAACAAACTCACTGAGAGGGAAATGCCTTTCATGATAGAATCAAGAAAAATGAAATATTTAGAAATTAATCTAACCAAGAAAGTAAAAGACTTCTAAATGAAAACTATAATAGTCTGAAAAAGGAGATTGAAAATGGTATCAGAAAATGGAAAGATAGCCCTTATTTCTGGATAGGTAGAGGCCATACTCACAAAACTGTTATATAGATTTAATTCAATCCCAACTAAAATACCAATAACATTCTTTAAAGAATTCTAAAACTTATATGGAACTAGAAGAGACTTAGAATAGCAAAAGCAGTTCCAGGTAATAAGGATAAGGCAGGTAGCATCATAATCCCAGACTTCAAGTTGTACTACAAAGCTACATGATGAAAACAACACAGTGTTGGCAAATAAATAAATAAATAAATAAATATAAATAAAGAAAAAGAAAAAACATAATTGTGCATAAATGGAGCAGAATACAAGATATAGAAACAGCTTCAAGCATGCTTAGCAATATTATCTTCGACAAAGAGGACAAATCCTTTTGCTGAAGGAAAGACAGCCTCTTTAATAAATGGCACTGGGAAACTTGGTTATCCACATGCTGAAGATTGAACTTAGATCCATCTCTCTAAACTAAAATCAAGATGGATCAAAGTTTTAAACATTAGAACAGCAATATTTCATCTTCTGGAAGATAAAATATGTAAAACTCTTGAAGACTTAGATGTAGGCAAAAACTTTCTGAACAAAACTCTGGCTGCACAAAAAATAATACCAAGAATCAACAAATGGGATTACATAAAATTAAAAACCATATGGGCCAGGGATTTAGCTCAGTGGTTCTGGTGCCTACCTTGCAAGTACAAGGGCCTGAGTTTGATCCCCGGTAACCACATACAACAATGCTGGGCATGGAGACTCATGCCCACCAGCAGTCAGAACCACATACCACAGTGCCGGGCATGGTGGCTCATGCCTGTAATCCTAGCACTCGGGAGGCAGAGGCAGAAGGATTGCTGTGAGTTTGGGGCTTGCCTGGGCTACATAGTGAGCTCAGGGCCAGCCTGAAATACAAAGCGAGATCCTGTCTAAAAAAAAAAAAAAAAGAAGAAGAAGAAGAAGAAGAAGAAAGAAAACAATCAATAACAAATGCTGACAAGGTTGTGGGGAGAAAGAAAACTTTTCTTTTGTCGGTGAGACTGTAAACTGACATAACCACTGTAGAAATTGGTATGGAAATTCCTCAAAAAGCTAAAATAAATTGCATTTGGCCTATCTACTCCCCTTCTAGATATCGTTCCAAAAGAGTTAAAGACATTATGCCCAGTGAATTTTGCACATCCATATTTATACCAGTGTAACTCATAACAGATAAATCTTGGAAACAGCCTATATGCCCATCACCAGATGAATGGATTAAAAGGTTGTATTTATAGACCACGGAATATTACTCTGCCATAGAAAGGGTAAACTTGAGTCATTTGTAGGAAAATGGATGCCACTTATGACCATAATATTAACTGGAGTATCTCAGGCACACAAGCTTAAATATTGCATAGTTTCTCTTATATGAAAAACTCAATATATTTATAAAGTACAAAATAAAAGACACATAATAGGCAAACAAGAAAAAGAAGAAAAAAGGTATTGTAATCCAATACAGTGCATGTCTGAAAGTGTACCTTGACTTAATACAATAATCTTACATGTTTTATATATTCTTTGGCCTGTTAGTCTGGTTTTCAATCTTGATGTTTGATCATTTACTTTATAAGGTCCTATAACATAAATAAATGAAATGATGCTGGAAAAATAAGAAGAGGGTAGAGGGAGAGTGGAAAAAGAAGAGAATTGAAGGTTGGGGATTTAGCTCAGGTTCCGGCGCCTGTCTTGTAAGCGCAAGGACCCGGTTCGATCCCCAGTAACCACATACCATACTGGGCGTGGAGACTCACCCCAGCAGCAATCAGTACCACATACCACAGTGCCAGGCGTGGTGGCTCATGCCTGTCATCCCAGCACTCGGGAGGCAGAGGCAGGAGGATTGCTGTGATGTGAGTTGGAGGCTGAGCTCAGGGCCAGCCTGAACCACAAAGCGAGACCCTGTCTCAAAAAAAGGGAATTGAAATGTGTTTTGCACATCTACCAGACCTGTACATGTCTGGTACATGTTATCATTATGTACTGTAAATATGTACCAATAAAGTCAAATAAAATTGAAAAATGTGATAACTCAACACTGCATAGAAATATGCTTAAAATAATAGAAAATAAAGACATTATGACTTCTAAAAGTAAATAATCTAAAGAAATCATATCATGTTCCTAGGACATAGGGCCACCTTTATTTAGTATATCAATCTCATACTTTTATGAGAAGTAAAAGTAAATGAGTTCTAGTATATATAGTTGATACTGTGAAATAGAAAATATTCAAAAGGAAATAGGGTGTAAGGGTAAATAACGAGGGGAAAAAGAATGTGATAGTAATAAAAAAGGAAACACAGCTTATGTATATAAGGGGTGGGGGTTGTAAGGTGGGTGGGGAAATGAGAAAAAATGAGAATCAAGTCATGCATATTCTGGTATAAACTCTCAGTGTTGAATGCGATGATGATGTGTAATATAATATATCAATAAAGATTTAAATTAAAAAAAGAAATTCCAAAAACATAAGTGATTATTTGTGGCTTTCAAATTTGTACCAAGCAATTTAATAATATATAGAAGTGAAAAACTTCTTGAATTTTTGCAACTAAGAATTAAGATGTAATGGAAGGCTATATTTTTAACGTTGAATGGTTCTGAAAACAATAGTGCAAAGGATGCTGTTGGCTTTTCTCAGAGTCCTTAAGAAAAATGCTGATAAGAAAGAGAGAAAAAAAAATGCTAGGATTCTATAACAGAAACAAGATACACAAGCAATTTTCCTAACTTGACATCGCTCAGAAAAGTGACAAAATACCAATTTCCACAAGATGGTCTGTCTCACAAATATGGAATGCTTCCCATTCAAATAGGTATCTGGGGCATTCTGGGTAAGCCAGCCAAAACGGGTAGCAATAGCATGCAAATTAAAATAGCAACCTTCCCCATCCTGAGCATTCATCCATCGTGCCACTGACACATTGAAGAAAGAATGCCAGGCTTTCTACTGGCATAAATCTCGGGCCTCGGGCCTGCTGTGAGCAGCCTGAAAAGAGACACTTGCAGCACGTAAGGTCCCTTTGTTGGTGACATGTAGTTGAGAGGAGGGAATGTACCATTTGGTATCCTCTGGGCAGCTCTGCGAACAGACTTGTTCTGGGACCCTGTGCAGCTTTTGAAGATGTCCAAGATCTGCATGTGCTTCGTGCCGCAACATGCAAGTAGTGTATAAACAAACCTGTGTTGGTTTCCAGGAAAATGCAGTTACCATTTGGGAGAACCATCATATTTGTCTCAACTCAAATGATTCAAAAAATGAAAAATCGCTGCTTGTCAAGACAACATCTGATCCAGAGAAGGACAGACCTATCCACGATTTCAAAGGAGGCCTGAGCTGTGCCTCAGACTCTCTCAGTGTTCCGACGACAGCCCCACGTCCTTGCCACTTCAGCACATGCCAGCCCGACTTCACTTGCCAGAACGTGCATTTCCTTGCCTGTCACGGTCCCCAAGGTCTGCGTGATGTTCCTGTGTGGCAGGCTAGAAGTGCTTGGGAATTAACGCTAGTTTTCTATTGTGATAATTGGCTGGGTACCACATCACCCACGGGCCGCCTTCCCCATGTTGTTTCCGTTTCTTCCTTTCCTCGGAGCAGCTTTCCTACGTGCTACCTGCCCTTGGATCTTTATGTCCAGGTTGGCTTCTGGAAGAGCTCAATTATCTTCTCCTAGTGGTCCTGGCAAGTTAGCATTTTGACAGGCTTCAAATGGCAGTGCTTCAGGTAAGAAGGACGTATACTTGAATGGGGAACACGTATTTTGCACTTTCTTAAGTTATTTTTGCAGTGTATGTTCACATTCATATCTCTGGAATGTCTCTCTTTCCATGGTCATATCATCCTGCTGCGAAGTTCTCCAGTGCCCTAAAGCACCAATAGGCTGCCTGCACGTGATGGGGAAGCCACTAGCACACCAGAGACTAAATAATCGGTCATTTTAGTGAGCAGTCCCTTCCAGGACAGGAAGCTGGACTATTGGAAGCTCTGAGTGGAGAAAACGATAGGAAAGAGTTCATATGGATTTAAGTGCTTTAATATGGATTTTAATTGAAATTTAAAATGGCAGTTAAAATTTTGCTTTCTTTTGTTTGAAAATAACATACAGTCATTCTGGTTGCCTTGGGTCTCGTGGATTCAAGAATATATGTGATACTTGTTCTGCACCTGGTTTATTTCATTTCATATAAGGTCCTCTGGGTTCATCCATTTTGTCATTAATGATAAGATTTCATTCTTTTTATCGCTAAATTACTTACAATAATATCTTATATATCTCAAAATAGCTAGAAGAGTGGATTTCAGATGTTCTCACCACAAAGAAATGACAAATGCAGGAAGTGATGCATGTGCTAATTGCTCTGAATGGATCATTACACAATGTGCATACACATATCAAAACATCACACTGCACTCCAGAAACATGTACAATTATGTGCCAATTAGAAATAAAATAAAACAAAAAAGAGGATATGTGAAAATAATCATTATCTTCACCATCAATACAACAAATGTTTATTGAACACTTAGGATGTGGGAAGCATTGTTGTATTTTATATGTATTAACTCATTTAATCTTAAAATGCTAATAAGTGGGCATTATTATGTATCCCATTTTATGAATAGAGATAGGCAGAGGTTTTAAAAGGTGTCAGTAGCTTTGACTCTGTGCTTTCACCTCAAAGGAAAAGCAGGAATAGCTGGTGGGAAGTAGACCAGACTTGTGCGGCCACTTTAATGGCAGCTTATGGCTTAGTGGTCACTGTCTCTGGGATCCACCATTTCTTTTACTCAGTGCCCTCCTCTTCAGATATTCTGCACCTGCTCCCACAACTAACTGCCTCACCTTCTTTTTGAAAATTTTATTTGTTTATTTTATTTTATTTATTTTCTTTTTAAAAAATTTATTGAAATCTTTATTGGTACATTACATATACATATCATGATTGCACTCCATAGTGGGGATTTGTACCAGTATAAGACACAACTCAATTCTCATTTTTCCCATAGTCCTACCCACCCTACCCCCCTATATACATACAATTTGTTTCCTTTCTTTTTTGTTATAATCTCATTATTTTCCCCCTTCACCCTATTTTACTTTGAGTATTTTCTATTTCACGATATATAACATACAATTCTAGAACTCATTTACATCTTTATTTTCTCATACCAGAGAAAAGATGCGATATGTACCTATCTGTGCCCTATTTATTTCACTTATGAGGATATCCTCAAGGTATGTCCATTTAAGTAGAAATGATTCAAACTTATCATTTTTGATGGCAGAGTAACACTCCATTCTGTAGAAGGACCACAGCTTTTTTATCCAGTCTCCAGTTGATAGACACTTGGGTTGTTTCCAAGATGTAGTAATCACAAACTGAGCTATTTATTTTCTTTTTATGTTGCCAGGGATAGAACTCAGCCCTTGTGCTTGCAAGGTAGGCGCAGTGGCACTGAGTTAAATCTCTGACCCTCACCTTCTAATCTGCTTCATTCTTGGTGTTTGCCAGTGTGAAACCTAAGCAAGGTCATGGTCATGGCCACTCATGGCTCTTTCTCTTCAGGCCTTTGATATCAGCCTTTTCTCTGAGGAATCTCCCTTTCCTCCTCTCATGTACCTGCCTGACTGTGTACGTATACCACATCCAGGCTCCCCACAATGATTTGGTTGTTCCAATCAATTTCAAGTACCCATATATCTGTGCAGCTTTTATTGCAGACTACCTTTTAGCTTCTGGTCACTTACTGATCTGCTATCCTTTTGGCACATGTCCATCTCTGTGCAATCCGCTGTAGCCTACAGATAAAATCACATAGTAGCAGCAGCAGCAGCAGCATCATCTTTAAGTAAGTCAGGAGCCACATGAAGACACGGGCCATTCACAAAGGCCTGCAGGTATGGCTACTGGTCAAGAGGTATGAAACACCCAGCTGGGGATCCTGCCAAGAGCCGCCCAAAACAAGTCAGTAAACCTGAAGACTGTCAGACTGGGCCTGGCCTGCTCCTTTTATCTACTTCCCTTATCTGGGAAACAGAGATTCCAGACAAGACAGAGTATATTTTCTCCCCTGCACTGAATATAAGAGAAGGTCTTAAGGACACACTCAGCAAAGGGTGGCTAACCCCTGAGTCTTGTGGACTCAATTATAACTTTAAAAATTATGTTACTCTCTGTGTTTAAAGGGTAGTGAGAAAGGTGACAGGCTTTTTTCCTTTGTAAACATTTTAAATTGTAGAATAACATATATAAAGAGAAGTGCACAAATCATAAGTGTATGGTTCAATGAATTTTTACAAAGTAAACACATTTATTTAACTACTCGATCAAGATATATAACAGGAGGTTTTTCTGAGGGCTCTGGGAGTGTTCATTACCATTCTCTGGTTCACAGCTCATAGAATCACAAAGACACTTTTGAAACAATTGCGACAGCGTCTGATTTATGCATAAAGCAAACCTCAGAGTGGTCAAGAGTCAGGTGCAAGACCACATAGCTAGAAAGCATCTGGTGTTTTGTTTTTTCTAAAATATCAGACAGTTTTTCTATTTCTTCGCTACGTCAGCACCTTAACTGGTCAGCACTATCCCAGCCCCATATTCACCTATTAATTTGTCCTACTTGCTACATTAATTTTTCTTTTCTTAATTTGTCTTCATTTCACAGTCAAATCATGTAGGACTGTCCTCGAGATCTCTGCCTGGTGCATGGGGAAAGAGCTCTCTCCTGTGTTGGTAGCTACGGACATCCTGCAGACACACAATGCACATCACCAGAGAATGCAGGGTCAGCGCCCCACACTTCAGTGTGTGCCACCTTTCCCTCACTCACGTCAGTATTCTGAGAAAGTGAAACTCTTTCTATCAAGTTCTCAGGATACAGATAACTAGCTCTAGGCCACTAGATTCACCTTTGCCTCATGATATAGAATTGGGGCAAAAAATCAACTGCCCAAGCAGGGGGTCCATTTCTCAGACCCCCAAGAATGGCCATTAGAAGACTGGTTGTTAGCAGTGAAAAGGGATTAGAAATAGGTATATGGGGGGGTGGTAGGGTGGGTACGGCTATGGGAAAAAATGAGAATTAAGTTGTGTCTTATACTGGTACAAATCCCCATTATGGAGTGCAATCATGATGTGTATATTTAATGTACCAATAAAGATAAAAAAAGAAATACATTCTGCACTTCTGAGCTATGGCATTGAGGCAGCAAGAATGCCTTCTGCTGGGCGCTTTCCCTATCCATTGACTCTGACGACCCTGAGCAACAAGGGCTTCCATGGGAGCCAGTGGAAGGTTATCCATTAGCAGGAAGCCTGGCACTGAACTTGGCATTAGTGAGAAATAAATGACTAGTGGGTTCATCTGAAATTCTAGTGTCATTGCAACTAATAGAGTCAGAGAACAGGGATGGGGGAGGGGTCATAACATTTTCAGAGGCTATTTTAAAAATCACATCTTTTGCTTTTTCCAGGTATTGAAGACCATACTACCTAGAACTCCTTATTGTATAGAAAGTGCATTTCCTAGATGTTGTACACAGAAAGGTAAGCTAGTGACCTTTTTAAAGATAAGAAAATACTTCCTAGAGTCATATATCATTTTCAAGACTTTTTATGAGTCTGCGGAGCAGTGAGGGAAGGTTGGTTCTTATAAAGTAAGCAAAGCCCTGGTTTTAGTTGCTGAGCTCGGCTTTTGTACTTGCACTTTCATATTTGCTAAAATATTGAACCGTCACTTCTATCTGTGATACAGGTTTTATCAACAGAAATGACAATTTCTCTTTTGGCAAGCTTGTAATGAAGAGACCTTTACTTATAGTATTCTCTGATCCATTTTTTAAAAATTGAAATCTTTATTGGTACATTACATATACACATCATGATTGCACTCCACAATGGGGAATTGTACCAGTATAAGACACAACTTAATTCTCATTTTTTCCCATAGCTCTACCCACCCTTACCACCCCTTATATACATAAAATTAGTTTCCTTTTTTGTTATAATCTCATTATTTTCCCCCTTCACCCTATTTTACTTTGAGTATTTTCTATTTCACAATATATAACATACAATTCTAGAACTTATTTACATCTTTTTTTTCTCATACCATAGAAAAGATGCGATATTTATCTATTTGTGACCTATTTATTTCACTTATGAGGCTATCCTCTTATCCATTTAAGCAAGTTTCTTAGCATGTGCCAGGCCCTGAGTTCAATCCCTTAGAACTGCCAAAACAATGAAAAATGACATAAGATTAAATAAAACAAGTTTCTCTACTATGAGAATTTCAAAAGATGGCATAAAATATGATAACAGAGTATCCTTTATAATAGCAGTATTAGGAAAAATAGTAATTAACAATGAGTGTACTTAGTAAACAATAGTAAAAACATTTCCATATTGCATAGTCATCATGGTGGTACTAAGAGAATGATTGCTGGTACTAGACTGCCTGAGTTTAAATCTTGTCTCTGTTATATACAAGCCAACTGATCTTAGGCAAATTAATTTATTTTCTCTGTGCCTTAGTATTTCCATCAGTAGAATAGAGACCACCCATTTCACCTCTTGGTGTCTTGAGGATTAAAGTATTTAGTATAGTTAAAACTGGTAGAACATGCCTAGCTCTTAGGCACCCTTCAACGAATGTCAGCTATTGTGATTATAATGCTTTGAGGCCCTGATTTGAGACTTTAAGGCAATCTTATGGGATTGAAGAGTAGGAAGAACTTGGGGGCTTCTGTTTTGACACCAACCCCAAGTTGAATTAGTAGCACATATGGTATATTGTTTTGTTTTGCTTTGTTTCTTGTATCAGGAATTGAACTCAAGGCCTCGAACTTGCCTGGAAGACACTGTGCTACTGAGCTATATCCCCAGCCCCATATGTTTAAGAAATTGTTTAATGTACCTCAAGAGTTTCAAACACTCTTTAACTTAACCTCTTGGAATTGATTAACTGCATTATAATTTATTTTATTTGTTCTAAATAAGAAAGGGTTATGACACAATGTGTCTTTGAACAGCAAAATATATAAGATAGTATTAGATTATAACCCAAAGTACACAATAAATATCCCTGGGTACCAACTGATATAAAGAAGTGAGTGAATGTCATCAAATTGAAAGAAGATGCAAGTTTCTTATGCAGAAGACTTCCCAAAATAAATTATGTAGATACTCTGCCCTCACGGCAGTGGAACACAACTCCTGCACCTCAACTGGAAACTCCACATAGTGGCACCCTTCCAAACAGCACAGTAGGGAAAGGAGAAGGGAGAACAGTGACCTTCCAGGAGCAACACCTGACAAACACTAGCCAAGTGGCCAAGGCCAATCGATATCAATAATCATGAAACATGTTGATGGTGTGTACCCATTATAATAAGATAAAAATAACACTCTACCCCGTGATCTTCCTTCTCAAAACCTATAACCAGAGTTAAAGTATGAGAAAAACCCCAGACAAATTGCTATAGAGACAGCCTAAAAGACATTTGAAGGTCACTCCTGTAAACTATGAAAAACAAGGAAAATCAAAGAAACTGGTATAGCTATGAAGAGCTTGAGAAGACAACTAACTATAATGTGATACCCTTTATCTAGAAAAGTAACATTAAGTGAAAGCTAAAGAAACCTGAGTAAATTATGAATGTTGGTTAATAATTACAATGCTTTGATCTTGATTTATTAACTGTACTAAATATACTAGACTAATGTATGATGTCTATAATAGATAAAACTGTGCAGAAGATGTTCAGAAACTCGGAACTGTCTGTTCAATTTTTCTGTAAATCTAAAACTGTTCTAAAAGAAAGCACAGTCTATTCCTGTTACTAGCATTAATTGTGTTCCAGAAAGTCACTAAGCACACTGAGTTGGTGAATAATGAATTATTACCCCTAGATGGAACCTCTGGTCACAACATTTTTGGAGGAGTAAATAATTTTGTGTTATGCAGTTTCTGATTAAAGACAACTTATTTAATACATATTGTTGACTCATTAACATCTTATTCATAGCTAACAACTATGACTCCTGCCTAGACAAAATTTGCCTAACACATGTTTTCTCCAGAAGACCAGAGAAGCCTTCTCATCCTTAGGGACAGTAAGGAGCAGTACAGCACCATTTTAAACAGTGAAATCACCAACAAAAGGCAACAAACATGTGAGATTTTTTTTAACAACCTGGCACTGAATACACCATATGAAGAATACTTGTTTACACTCTAAGAGTTGAAACACAAAGGTGAAGTGGCATCTTGCCTCAGCCTGACTGAGAATGTGTGCGTGGAGCAATTCAGGTTTCTAACAGCTATGAGCACATGCTCACTTACAAATAATCACACCCATTTGGACAGGACAAATAAAGTTTAGCAAGTGGAAAAAGTCATAAACACAAACCCCATGAATTCTGAGAATCAAGTATATATTACTTTTTCAAAGCTTATAAATAGGTTTCATGATAGCTCAAGTTCTCTCTATATTTTTTCAAAGATCTCTCATTCTTTTTTTTTTTTTTTTATGGTACTGATGATTAAACCCAGGGTCTTTGTGTCCCTAGCCCTTTTTAATTTTTTACAGGATCTCAGTAAGTTGCCAAGTTGCCAAGAGTAGACTCAAACTTGCCTCCTGCCCCAACCTTCCAGAAGGCTGATAGATCTATCATTCATAAATTTGCCTAACTCTTTAAAATTTACTTATTTACCTGTCTATCTGTTCATCTATGTATTTACCTTCTCCTGTGCTGTCCAATATGGTGGCCCCTGAGCCACATGTGGAAATGAGGCTGTTTCAAATTGAGATATGCTATAAAGATAAACACCAAATTTTAAAGACTTAGTCACAAAAATGTAAACTACCCAATTAATACTTTTATATTAATGCTATATGGGGATGATATTCAAATGCAATTAATTAATTCCATCTGTTTCTTTTTAATGCAGCTACTAGCAAATCTAAAATTACACATACAGCTTGCTTTTTATTTCTCTTGGAGAATGCCAACCTATGTCATCCCAAGGGAAAATGAATTCCACAAACTCTAAGTAGCATAAGAAGGACATTGGGCTACATCATTATTTTACCCATCTAATCTGCTCTTTTCAGGAAGCCAAGGCTCAAGCACGGAAAAGGCCTGAACCAGACTATAGTCTCCTTGTCTTTAGTCTGATCTCTTTCCCTTTAATTTTTCCCTGTGTGCCTCTCTTCACCAGCAAATGAAATCCCACAGTCTACATAATCTTTTAAGAGAAGAGCAAGATTGGCTGCTCCTGAATTAAAAGAGATCATTTCATAAAATCTTACTAGGTTTCTGTAAGTAGGGATGACAGATTTAGCAAATAAAAATACAGAATTCCCTCCTAAAATTTGCATTTTGAATAAACAATAACACCCAAGTATAAGTATGTCCCCAATACTTGATGGGACACACTTACACCAAAAAATTCTCTGTTTATGTGAAATGCAAATAGAACCTGGCATCTGTGATTTCAGTACAGCTATATCCCAGCAATAGTTGAGGACATTCTTACCCTGAAAAAGTGTTTGTTATTTATCTGAAATGCAAATTTAATTGGTGTCCTATATTTAATCTGGCACAAAGCCTTTGAGGAAAGAACCTTTTTCGCTGATTTCTGCCTAGCACTTATCTTTGTTCCTCCAAGGAAGAACCCAGACTAGTAAGTCATTCATCTGGCGCGTAATAAAAACGGAATCTCTAGACTTGCCTTCCCATCTGCAGGCTATCTCAGCTGTCATTGCTATCTTTCTAAACAGCCAACTTACCCAGGAATCAAGCTGCAGATCTCAACTGTCCCTCCCAACCTTTATAATCAATTTGAGTTGGGCAAGATGCCAGCTTTAAAAAAAAAGTGCACAGAACCCACTCTTGTAACTATGGAGATAAGAGAGAGGGAAGGAGAAACCCAAGGAAACAGACAAGCTTTCCTCTTCTTTACAGAAGCTCTTTTAAATGGAACAGGCGGTAACCAGTACAAACACGCCGGCCATTTCCTGGACATGTGTATGTATCAAAGAGAGAAGCAAAAGTTAACTAAATTTCACATCTCATGAATCCGTGTGGTACACTAAGGGAGGGAGTGATGGAAGTGGCCTAAGATGCAGGAAAAATGGGTACAGGCAAAAAGGGGCTCATTGCCTTTGGAGAATTTTAAAACAATAATAAAACTGACTAAAAGTTATTCTGCTTTTTATTACTCCAATGTTCTGGCAATTCTAAACAATGTCATTGATAAAATACTCCTCCCACTGCACACACACTCCCTCTCCGACCCTAGACTCTTATTTTTAGCAGTGTGACCAACCTTTAAAAACAAAATGCTTTGTGGAACTTCCCTTTGTGTTGCTTTTGGAGGTCTATAAGGGCAGGGAAGCAGGAGAGAAGAGCTAGACAGGGATGGAATGCTTAAGCAATCAAAATAGCAAGAATTGGATGTCTCAGTCAGTGGAAGTTTCCCTCTCCTACACGACTGTGTCTTGAGATTTCTAAGGAAAGAAGGCAATGTTAAAGTAAAAGTAGCAATGAAATAGAAGTCCAAATACTTAGGGCCAAGGCTGGGCATCATATCTTTACAAGCTCGTATGTCTTCTCTGAGCCTCTACATCTTCCCCTTCCTGATGATCTCCCGAACCATAGCCTGTCTACTTCACCTGGTTATCATCTAGTTATCTTCTTCTGCTAAGTGATAAATAATTGAAAGTGCTTTTCAAACTGGAAAACATTTTATATCAGCTTTACTGATCTAAAACAATATTTCATTTTAACAGAAAGCAAAACAACAAGATCTTAAAGAAGAGGGATGCTCTAGTTATATAAAAGTATGTTTGTAGGCAGTTGATGAAGGTAGAATAACCTTTCTCCCAGGTTCCTTCCCTGTTATTTCCCAGTCATTCCACAGGGTACCTTCCTCTTCATGATGACTCAGACTGAATCACCACCTATCACAGCCTTGTTCCCACTCACAAGACAGAAAATAATAAGTGCAGGATGAACAGTTTCTTTTAACAGCATGAACCAGACAGTTCACACATCACTTTTGCTCCCGTCTTATTGGTTATAACTTAGTCACATGCTCATTGCTCTCATTGCTGCCATGGAGGCTGGGAAATGTAGTTTCCAGCTGGGCAACCATGTGTCCAGTCCGGCTAAAACCTGAAGGTTCTATTGCAAAAAGTTAAGAATGGATGTGTACAATAATACATAGACCTGCAACAATTATTTTTTAATATTGCTCAAACTAGTGAACAAAAGGTTGCTGGTTTTATTGTTCTAGGAAATGAAACAAAATGAAAAATCCCATCTTTCCAATATGACTAATGAATTTGGAACACACATCATTGTGAACCATCCGAGTTTGAATATGAAATAGATCCCAGAACACATTTCAAAGCATTTTTCATCAGTGGCCTTTGAGTGACTGTTCTCGGGAGACCATGTCTGTGTGAGCTTGGATGCACTTAGAAATACAGCCCTGCACCTCTTTGAGACCAGGCCCAAATCTCAGGATAGACACTGGAGTGGAACCACCTAGCCACTGCCCTGACTCAAGTCACTCTGGAAGCTTGTGACCATAGTGCTCCACGCTGCATCATCTGGTTAGTGCCTTGTCATTCTCGGAGTCCTGTGTCACTGCCTCCATAATTAAACACAGACCATTAACTATAACCCGCTGCACCCACATCAATTATGCCGGTTTGCATAACAGCCACAAAAACCCTCCTTTTCTGTCTTTGGCTTTTCTGGAAACGATGCTAGTCAGATTGGACAGGTAGAGTTAGAACTGCCTTGTCTTTTAGAAGATGTCAGATTAACAAGGTTGTTATGCCATGATGGAACAGAAGCTTTATTCTTCCGTAAGCTGATTAAAAGGTAATTTAACCTCTTCCAAAGGTGGTCTAGCCAATTCCCAGCTGTATTGACATTGTGTTAATGAGAAATTGCTCTCCAGAGTGAGAAATTAGCCCTCTGAGACTAGTATGCAAACTCGTCTTTACTGGATGGCCCAGGCTTAAAGAGCAAACTTGGTTTCATCACTCTCTGGCCCCTCAATTAACTCTGCATGGACTAATGCATATTTGACATATTGGATCTGTGCCGACTAAACACACACGTGTAGCCACTCAGTAATGCTAACGGCCCCAGCCCGCGCTGCTGTCTCACACATGCTGAGCCAATTGACTACTGCTTAGCAGCAATGGGGCTGTTCAGTCCACCTCGTTTCCTACAGATAAGAAAATCAATTTACCATGAGAATGAAGAGAACAAATTCATAGCAAATCTTCAAGTTCTGAAAGAGCTTTTAGCATTCACTGAATCCAACATTTTCATTTTTCTCATGAGTAAATTGAGGCCCAGGAGACGATATACTTTGGCCAAAGATTCAGGAAACTTAAGCAGCAGTGGTACAACAGAATCATTTCTCTCACAATGAGGCCATTGATTTTTACCCTCTTCTATGCATCCTACCAACTGACTATTAACTACATACTAGTGTCACATCATACCATGTGTTGCATCATACCATGTGTCACATCATATATTGATTCTACCATTTGTTTTTCTTTCCAAGTAAAGGGAGTACTTATCTTGCTTGAGAATACGAACCTAGCTTCCTCTAGGGCCACAGATGTCAGTCTCAGTCCACACATTAGTGAACTAGACACATAGTATGTCTCTATTTTCAAGAAAGCACCAGCCGAGGATTTAGCTCAGTGGTTCCGGCGCCTGTCTTGCAAGCGCAAGGGCCCAGATTCGATCCCCGGAAACCACATACCATACTGGGCATGGAGACTCACCCCAGCAGCAACCAGTACCACATACCACAGTGCCGGGCGTGGTGGTTCACGCCTGTAATCCCAGCACTCGGGAGGCAGAGGCAGGAGGGTTTCTGTGATGTAAGTTGGAGGCTGAACTCAGGGCCAGCCTGAACTGCAAAGCGAAACCCTATCTCAAAAAAAAAAAAAATTATATATTGTGAATAGAAAATATTCAAAGTAAAATAGGGTGAAGGGGGAAAAATAATGAGATTATAACAAAAAAGAAAGGAAACAAATTTTATGTATATAGGGGGTGCTAGGGTGGGTAGGGCTATGGGAAAAAATGAGAATTAAATTGTGTCTTATACTGGTACAAATTCCCATTGTGGAGTGCAATCATGGTGTGTATATATAATGTACCAATGAAGATTTCAATTAAAAAAAAAAAAGAAAGAAAGAAAGCACCCACCCTCATCCTGCCAAGGTGGTGGGAAATTCAACTCTAGACTTTCGTGGGCCCTTTCTTAGTCTCTAGAATGTGCTGAGGATCTGAGTTCTGGGTGGCGCTAAGACATCAGTGGCCCTCTGGGTCTCAGGCAGTCCAGAATTGTCACCATGTCACAGCGTCAGCCCATGAAGTTTCTCTTGCCCTTCAGACTCTGCAAGTTCTTGGTCTGCTGGGAACTGAGAAAGTCCTGGATTCAGGAAGTCTAACCCTTGGTCTAGCTTCTCTCTTTCAGATCAGTTGTCTGAAATCTACCTTTTGTGTTAGAACTGTCAGAGTGCAGAATGTAGGTACTTGTACCTCTCTGGACCATCAGACTTGTCTCTCTTGTCCCCATCTAGAGGAACTTCATCTTAGTTCCAGAGAGACCCTTTTTGCTTTCCTCAGGTGTATTCTCTGTCTTACCTCACAATAAGACACCATGACAGTTTTTGGAGAGGCATCGCTATTCTGCCAAATTTTGTGTCCATCTTTGTCTCCTCTCCTCAAGGCCTGTACATCTAATACTGTTTGAATGTAAGGAGATCATACCTCCTTGGTGGATTATTGCAGGTACAATATGACAAACAAATAATGATGTGAAACTTTTCCCTATTTCCTGCATACTTGTTTTCCACTACAGCTAAATAACATTTCATAGGCCACAATTATCATTTTGGTCTTCATCTTTCCATGAGTTCTTCTACACAAATATGTATTTTTACAGAGAAGGGATCACTCTGTTTTGAAACCTACTTTGTTCCTATGTCATGACCATTGTTATACCATTAAATATTCTTTTTTGACAGGAATTCTTAATTTTTTAGGTTTTTTGTTTGCATGTTTGTTTTAGTTTATTTTAGACAGGGTCTCACTTTGTAGTTCAGGCTGGTCCTGAGCTCAGCCTCAAACTCAGCAATCCTCCTGCTTCTCCCCTCTGAGTGCTGGGATAACAGACGTGAGCTACCATTCCCAGCACTGTGGTATGTGGTTCTGATCGCTGGTGGGTGTGAGTCACCACACCTGGCATTGTTGCATGTGGTTACCAGGGATCAAACCTGGGCCCTTGTGCTTACAAGGCAGGTGCTGGAACCACTGGGCTAAATCCTCAGCCTCTCTACACTCTTTTTACTAATATCTCACCCATGCACACACAATTTATCTTTAAACTCCAAAAATAAAATTTCTAGGTTGAAAGGATATGACAAATTGTAATATATATAGTATAACACATTGTATATTACACTGTTCGTCATATAATCAAGTAATATATATTAATTAATATGATCATACATCACATTATGCAGTATTATTTTCTTCTTTGAGATATATTAATTTATATATAGATGTATTAGTCATAGAATAAATAACTTAATAATATATGATATGTTTACTTGCACATGTTCAGGTGAAGTTTTATTTGGACCCTTGCACAAGATTTATACTGATCTCTGCTAATTTCATTTGATAATATTTTACCCTTTGCATCCAAGGTAGAGATATTTTTGTGTTTCTACTTTCCATTAAAACTATTTGCTTGATTTTTCTAATCTTCTGAATATTTGGTGTAGAGCTTCTGTATGTTTATTCAAACTATGGACTTAAAATAATGACTGGGACAAGACCAAGAAATACTTATTGTTCTACTAGAAGCCTGTATTACTTAGCAGTCTTGCTCATTCTTCAAATATTAATAACAGCTTTAATAGTGACTGGCTTATGACTCTCCAGCTCATCTTTAAGATTGTAGGAACAGGGCCTGGGGAGTTAGCTCAGTGGTTCCGGTGCCTGTCTTGCAAGCGCAAGGGCCCGGGTTCGATTCCCCGGTAACCACATACCATACTGGGCATGGAGACTCACCCCAGCAGCAATCAGTACCACACACCACAGTGCTGGGCGTGGTGGCTCACGCCTGTAATCCCAGCACTCGGGAGGCAGAGGCAGGAAGATTGCTGTGATGTGAGTTGGAGGCTGAACTCAGGGCCAGCCTAAACCACAAAGCGAGACCCTGTCTCAAAAAAAAAAAAAAAAAAAAAAAAAGATTGTAGGAACAGAACTTACAACACTTAGCATTCACTATCATCTACTTCTTGCCTCTGTTCTACCAATCAAGGGAAAAAGTGGATGTGTTGTTTTTCTGCATTCATCTCCACCATGTTTACCACAAATTCATAACTCTATAGTGGCATTTATACCATTAACACATAAAGCACGTGTTCAGTTTACGTGCCTGAGGAGGCATTGCAGGCTCTGTTCATCCCTGCTGGGCTTCCTTTGCATCTTGTTTGAGCTACTCTAGGCTCCCTTAGTTAAGTGGCTCTGCTTCAGGGTACAGTGGTCATGAGGGTTCTGCTGTACTCGTCTCTTATTTTCTTCTAGGACCAGCAAGCTAGCCAGCACAAATTCTTCTAAGGACAGTTGCAGACACACAGAAGGCCAAAGGGAAGTATGAATTTCCTATTAAGGCCTAGCATCAGAACAGGCATGTGGACCCTTCGGCTTCATTCTATTGGTCAACACACATCACAAGCCCAAACCCAAAGTCAGGAGTGAGGGAAGTATATTTTATGCCTTTGGTGAGAAAGACACACCTGCTCAAGGGTATGGACATATGGAGAGGTGAATAGTGTGTTTCCCCCACTAGGTGAGCCTTACCTGATTACATACTGGAAGTCCAGGTCGCATACAATACTTGATATTTTTATCTTCTAGATTTTGACAAGCAACTGGTTTGTCCCAAAATCTAGTAAGATCTTATTAATTTCTCAGTCATGGATTTGTAAAGCCTACTTTCTTCACCTCTCTGAAAATCAGAAAATGATTCTCCATTTTCAGACCTTTAATCGTTGTCAGTGGGTTAGTAATTTGGCTTTTTGTCTGAACTTCATTGTCTGAGCTTCCATTGGATTGGCCCCGGAGGCTCGTTCTTCCAAATTTCCACTTATTTTATCAATGTTGTCTGTCCCCTATTCACTACAAAAAGACTTCCCTTGACAGAAAGCACAGTGAAATAAGCAACGGATAATTACTTCTTGCAATATTCTTTACAGTAGAGATTTCTCACGTGGCCCACACTTAATTTTGAGGTATTACAGACATTGGCAGAGGGGGCGTGTTCTTCCTGAAAAGAACATTAATTATCCATCCAATCAACAAACTAAAATTATGATCTCCTAGTATTTAATACAAAATATTAGACTACATGTAAAGTATATTACCATAAGTGATGGTAAAAATATTTTCAAATAAGTAATCCAAAGATAAGAAAAGGTCAGTTTCATGTGTGATAGTGACCTATTACAAATACTCGAGATCTATTGACTATCTAAATATTATACAATGTTTTGAAACAGTCTTCCACCATCTTTTTTAAAAAGTCATTTTAGTTATAGCTCACAATGCTGTTATTGTAGATGCTAAAATAATTTCTTAACACTTGTGCATGCCGTTCCTAGGTCAGGTAGTTTTAATGTCATATTGAAAAATAGTACTAATAAGCCAAAATATCTTATTTGCTAGCTTGTTTGGAAAGCTGCCTCTATCTTTGATGTAAACTGATGTCTTCAGGGAAGCATAGAATGTTTGGGGTCAGCATGACCTGGACAGCTGGGAGATCTGAAAGACTCGAGATATGAAATACAGGCGCAATACTCCTGTTCCTCATTAGACCATTGACAAATTTCCATCACAGATCACCTGGTTTTTCTGTGATTGAGGAAAAGACACCCTTATGGAGTATCTACTTCACAGTAAGTAGAAGAACTTGGATTGCAGCCTTACTAGGATCTTTTCACTGTGCTCTTTTGCGATGCTCAGTCTGCATGATCCTGAAAAATAGTGTAAAATTGCTGGTGGCCCTCTTGTTGGTGAGGAAGAGAGCAAGGTGAGGAACAAGAGGAAGGGTACAGAGGACTCACGACAATGAGAATAGGCTGGGAGGAGAAAAGGGGGAGGAAGCGGAGAAGACACATGGGTTGGTTGGTAATATTAATGATAATAGCAATAATAATAATCTCTGACATCAATCAAACCTGTGTCATGTGTTCAGCATTCTGCTAAATGTGCCATAGTATTAAAATAACTATTTCCTTAACAATTCTGAAAGATGGGTACTGTTACTCCTCCCACTTTGTAAACAGAGAAATTATACCACAGAGAGACTGAAAAACATGCCCAGTGTCACCACACTATTAAATGGCATAACCAGGATTAAAACCAGGCTATCTGATGTTCTTTATTAAGCAGATAAGTGCTTGTCACAGGGCATGTTATGTGCCACACTGTCACCACATTATAAGTGTGCATGCAGCATGTGTGCACACGTTTGCCCACATAACACATACACAAACACTCAGCATGACCAGGAAGAGAGTGGCAATTGTAATTACATTTATGTACACATAAATGAGTTGACTGTAAGAGCCTCTCCTTACAGAATATCTTTTTTTTTTTTTTTAAGGTTTTTTGAGACAGGGTCTCACTTTGTGGTTCAGGCTGGCCTTGAGCTCAGATTTAAATCACATCAGCAATCCTCCTGCCTCTGCCTCCCGAGTGCTGGGATTACAGGCGTGAGCCACCACACCCGGCACTGTGGTCTGTGGTACTGGTTGCTGCTGGGCGTGAGTCTCCACACCCAGTAT